>CAUYRT010055896.1:0-27764 GCA_963574885.1 Lepilemur ruficaudatus
AAAAAAAAATTAGCCGGGCATGGTGGCGCATGCCTGTAGTCCCAGCTACTCGGGAGGCTGAGGCAGAAGGATCGCTTAAACCCAGGAGTTTGAGGTTGCTGTGAGCTAGGCTGACGCCACGGCACTCTAGTCCGGGCAACAAAGTGAGACTCTGTCTCAAAAAAAAAAAAAAAAGAAATGCAAATCAAAATTACAGTGAGGTATCATCTCACCCCCATTAAAATGGCTTTTATTAAAAAAGACAGGCAATCTGGTGGCTTACGCCTGTAATCCTATCACCATGGGAGGCCGAGGTGGGCGGATCGCTCAAGGTCAGGAGTTCGAAATCAGCCTGAGCAAGAGCGAGACCCCCTCTCTGCTAAAATTAGAAAGAAATTAATTGGCCAACTAAAAAACTATATATATATATATATATATATATATATATAAAATTGGACAGGCATGGTGGTGCAAGCCTGTAGTCCCAGCTACTCGGGAGGCTGAGTCAGAAGGACTGCTTGAGCCCAAGAGTTTGAGGTTGCTGTGAGCTAGACTGATGCCACGGCACTCACTCTAACCCGGGCAAGAGAGCAAGACTCTGTCTCAAAAAGAAAAAAAAAAAAAAAAGAAGGCAATAAAGAATGATAGTGAAGATGTGGAGAAAGGGAACCTTCATACACTGTTGATGGGAATGTAAATTAGTGCAACTACTATGGAGAACAGTATGGAGGTTCCTCGAAAAAAACTGAAAATAGAACTACCATATGACCCAGCAATCTCACTGCTGAGTATATATCCAAAGGAAAGGAATGCAGTACACCAAAAAGATATCTGCACTTCCATGTTTACTGCAGCACTATTTAGAATAACCAAGATTTGGAATCAGCCAAAGTGTTCATCAACAGATGAATGGATGAAGAAATTGTGGTACAAATACACAATGGATTATATAGCCACAAAAAAGAATGAAATCCTGCTATTTGCAACAACATGGATGGAACTGGAGAATATCATGTTAAGTGAAATAAGCCAAGAACAGAATGACAAATCTTGCACGTTCCCACTCATGTGGGACCTAAATATTGAAAACAATTGATCTCATGGAGACAGAGAATAGCATGATGGTTACCAGAGTCTGGGAAGGTTAGTGCGGATAGGGTGATAAAGTGGGGATGGTTAATGGGTACAAAAATACAGTTAGATAAAATGAACAATATTTGATAACACAACAAAGTGACTACCATCAACAATAAGTTAGGGTGTACTTGGAAATAACTAAAAGAGTGGAATTGGAATGTCCCTAACACAAAGAAATGATAAAGGTGATGGACTGAGGTGATGGATACCCCACTTACTGTGATTTGATTAATTTACATTGTATGCCTGTATCAAAACATCACACGTCCCCTATAAAGATACATAGCTATTATCTACCCATAATTTAAAAAAAATTTTTAATGTAAAAAAATTTATCACCTGTAAAATAGGATGATAGTATCACAATGATGCTGTAAAGACTGAGCTCACTACACCCCTGGGCTCAAGGGCTCCTCCTGCCTTGGCCTCCCAAGTAGTTGAGATTACAGGCATGTGCCACCATGCCCAGCTAATTTTTCTATTTTTTGTAGAAATGGGGTCTTGCTCTTGCTCAGGCTGGTCTTGAACTCTTGGCCTCAAGCAATCCTCCTGCCTCTCAAAACGCTAGGATTACAGGCATGAGCCACTGAGCCTGGCAAAAAGTTATACACTTTTAAAATAAAAATAATCTCTTCCTTGCCCACTTCATAGCTTGTCATAAAGATCTAATTTGAATAAATGATTTTTCACACCCATCTTGTCAATGTATGTTTTAGTCATATGTAGTACATTTATGAGAAATCCTCTTAACCTTGTGGGCTCTGAAAACCATTAAAGTCTAGCTGCATTTTTGCAAACAAATGAATGAAGATGGCTTTGTTTATTCCTTTACTTCCTAATTGTTTAAAGGAAAAGATTCTTGAAGATTTACTATAGTATTGTCTTCATTAGTGTGAATTAGCAAATGACAGAGCCAAACTACATGGGACTGAGGGTGCAAAGTTGGGCACTCCTTCCAGTTCTACTCATTCACTGTTAAACAAATATTTACTGTGAGCCTACATTAGGGAAGGAACTTTGCATGATGGAAAGATGATTAATTAGGTAATTTTCCTTTCGGTCTATTAAAAGGTAAGTAGTATTGTAGTTGAGCACACGCTAGCTGTGGGTAAGAAGAAAAGATATTATTAACTTTTGGCTATGAAACTTTCATGGGGAAACAATAATTAGCTATGCAACTTTTGAGCTCAGTGAATAAAAATGTATTTTTAGTGTAAATAAAACAAAATTTAGAAAATTAAACATATTGCAAACTACTCTCCCTTAATGCCACTTTCAAGTAAAAATTCAATAAATTTAATCTTTTTATTCCTTTGGCTTACATGGGGCACTAATCTCTTTTGCAATTACAATCAAGAATGTACTACATTAAAAAAACATGGAATGGAAAAATATTTTTGTGTAAGAACAAAACCTCTATTGAGAGAATCACATACATTTCTTCAAGCTTGGTCCTAAAGGTACCAAAAATTACTAAAATAGATGATTAGATACTTAATTAGAATAACAATGAGTATTATGTAAACTTTAGATTAAAAGAAATCATTAAGACTTCATCTTAACTGTAACTTTTGGATAAATATAAAGGATGAAAAACACACGTAGTATAACAGTTAGTGAAATAAGTACAAGAGATTTTTTAGTTCACCTCAAACAGTGCCAGTGACAGACACTAATAGAATAAAATTTCAGGGCAGAAAGAATGGAAACCATAATTAGAAATCAATGCAGTATAAAATTATCAGAGCTCTGGGGCAAGGATTATAAAGGAGACTCCTCAAAAGAAGTGGGGGTGTGTGTGTATGTATCTATAAATAGACACACATTGCCCAATAGAAGACAATGAAACTAATGAAAATAGATATGTAATACATAAATATTCTTCAAAGACAGCTATCCTAAAGATAAAAATAAGCAACACAGCAAAAGATACTGGAGTGGATAGGTTCAGGAAAATGTTCAGAAAAAATCTGACACAAAGTAGTAGTTTTAAATGAGGGAAAGTGTACTATTACATTTGCTGCCATGGAATTTAAAAAACTCTCTATAACTTGAATTTATATACTATAAATGATTATTTCAAAGGTACCATGAAATAAAATATTTTCTACCGATCTAATATGGAAATTTTATGGATAAAATAATAAATGGAAGACAAAATCTCCACCCAAAAATAATTTGTTTATTATATATTTTAAAGGCTGTTTCCCAAGCAAATTAACTTTTTTGTTGTTTTTTGGAGACAGGGTCTTGCTCTGTCGCTTGGGGTACAGTGCAGTGGCATCATCATAGCTCAGACTGCAGGCGTGTGCCACCATGTCCAGCTAATTTTTCTATTTTTTGTAGAAGCAGGGTCTTGCTCTTGTTTAGACTGGTCTTGAACTCCTGACCTCAGGTAATCCTCCCACCTCAGCCTCCCAGAGTGCCAGGATTACAGGCATGAGTCTACAAATTAATCTGAACAAAAATCAAGTCCCACTAGCCTCAATATAATCACTACCATCATAGATAAATGGAGATGACAACATAGCAACATAATACAATTAACCTATACATTTCAGTTCTCCAATATCTGCATTGCCTTTTATCTCTCATTTCTACTAAGAGAGAATCACTGGATAAAAGTGACAGGAATCATGTTTTTCCTTCTTGGTTTTAATTAAGTTAATTATAATTTTAATCCATTTACAAAAATTATACAGCTCCCTGCACTTTCAGCAGTTTCACTTTCCATGGTTTCGTTTCAGTAACCCATTGTCAACCATGATCTGAAAACAGGTGAAAAACAGGTGAAAACAGGTGAAACAGGTCTATCAAACAAGTCTGAAAACAAGATATTTTGAGAGAAAGGAGAGAGAGAAACCAAAATCCTATAACTTTTATTAGAGTATTGCTATAATTGCCCTGTTTTATTATTGTTGTTAGTCCCTTACTGTGCCTAATTTATAAATTAAATTTTATCACAGGCACGTATGTACAGGAAAAAATATACAATAGAATTCGGAACTATCTGTGGTTTCAGGCATCTACTGCGGGTCCTAGAACATATGGCTCATAGTTAAGGAGGGATTACTGTTAGTTAAAATATAAGGATTGGACGGCCAGTTAGCTCAGTTGGTTAGAGCATGGTGCTAATAAAATATAAGGATTACCAAAGCAACAGACTTTTTTCAGTGTAATTTTCAGTGTGAACAGAATTTGGGCCTTATTTTTCTAAGTTGGGATTCCAGGCTAATCCACAAATGCCTTGTAAGCACAAAAGAAGGCAAATACTTTTTATCTACCATGAAAAATAGTACCAAACAGTAATAACAGATATTTTGATTATTGACAATTTCCCAAGCAACATAAAAAAACATTTCCATTTCATTCTAATATTACTATGAAGTAACAGCACAATCCCAGTAAAGTGGTGAGCAAAGCAAGGCTCAGAAAAGTAAGTCAAGTGACTTTCCCAAAGACACATAGTAAAGAGCTAAACTGAGATTTAACCCAATTTCCCTAACTCCAAAGTTCCCAAGCTATTTATCTGTTAAAGTAACCCAGCAATATGTATTGTAGCAATTCTCCATAAATCCTTCTACTGCCTATTTAAAATTCCATAGTGTGGATTCACTAGAATCAGTTTAGTTAGCTAATGCAGCTAAAGTCATATCGAGAGGGAATTTATATGTTAAAAGCTGCAAATCAATAAGCATCTAGCTCAAGAATATTTTCTAAAAACAGCAAATTAAATCACCAAATATTAGAAGGAAAGAAAATAAAGTCAGAAATAAATGAAAAATAAAATACAAAAAAACAAAGAGATAATAAACAAAACCAAAAGTTGGTTCTCTGAAAAGACTAATAAACCTGGTAACTTCAGGTAACACTGCTCCTGAGAGATGTGACAGTTGATCTCCAAAACAGCCCCCAATGATCCCTACCTCCTGGTACAGCTGACCCTCATTTCTATGGGTTCCGCATCTGTAGATTCAACCAATCATGGACTGAAAATGTTCTGGGGAAAAAAATCGATGGTTGTATCTGTACTGAACATGTAGTGACTTTTTTCCTTCTCATTATTCCCTAAACAATAGTTTAACAGCTGTTAACATTGCATTGCACTGAATAATACTTAAGGGAATCGGAGTTGCATACTTACTAACCTAATATTAGGTATTAAAAGTAATCTGGAGTAGATTTAAAGCATACAGGAGGATATGTGTAGGTTACATGCAAATACTACACCATTTTACATAAGGTGACTTGAGCATCCAAGGATTTTGGCATCCAAGGGGAGTCCTGGAATCAATCCCCCATGGATACCAAAGTATGAATGTATCTTTCTTGTGTAATCTCTTCCTGTTGAATGTGGGTTGGGCTTAGTGACTCACTTTCAACGGATACAACAAGGCAGAAGTGATGGTATACGACTTGGAGACTAGACCAAAAAAGTTAAGGTGTCATTCTCTTTTTTTCTCACTCTTAAGTCACTTGCTTTGGGGGAGGTCATTTCATAACCAGATCCTGTGGAACAGGCTCATTTCAGTTCCTACTGAAATCTCCTGCCAACAGCCACATGAGTGAGTCTGGAAGTGAATCCTTCAGTTCCAGTCAAGTCTGTGGCCCTGTAGCCCCGGCCATCAGCTTACCTGCAACCTCCTCAGAGATCCTGAGCCAGGATCCCAACTGGCTTTGTTAACTGTATCTGAGAACTTGAAAAGTGACTAAAATTTCCACAAAATTCAAAGCTCTAAGTACAGGTATTCTTGAAAAAGAAGAACAAGGTAGGAAGACTTACTCAACCAGATATCTAGACTTATTACTATCTAGCTATAGTAATGAAGACAACGTGGCATTTTTGCAATGGTCAACAAACAAATGGAAAAGAATAGCATCGAGAAACAGATTCATACATACGTGGGCACCTGATTTATAACACAGGTGTCAATGCATAGCAGTGAGGAACATATGGTCTTTCCAATAAATGGTGTGGGATCAAATTGAATTCCATGTGGAAAAAAATGAAACTTGATTCCTGCTATACTTAATACTATACATAAAATCATTTTCAGATGATTGTAACTATAAAAGAAAAAATAAGAAAAGTTTCTAGAAAATAATAAAAGAGAAAGATACTTTAAATAGAAGACAAGTAATAATAATAAGACAAATAATTGAAAAGTTTGGATTACATTAAAATTAGAATTTTTATTCCTCCAAAGACATCAAAAATCAAAAAGCAAGCCACAAAACAGGGAAAAAAAATCTGCAACACATATAACATATAATCAACTTGTATTCAGAAAATACAAAGAATTTCTACTCATCGCCTGAAAAAAAAAGATAACTCATTAGGAAAATGGGTAAGAATCTCAACAGGCACTTTACAAAAGAGGATATCCATATGCCAATAACCATAGGAAAAGGTCTTCAGTATCATTAGTAATCAGGGAAACGTAAATTAAAACCATAAAGAGATAAATTATATCTAATAATATCAATAAATCTCATAAACACAATGTTGAACAAAAAAAGCTAGACACAAAATAATAAACACTGTATGACTCTATTTGTATAAAATTCAAAAACAGACAAAACTAAACTAAAATGTTAGGAATCAATTTAGTAGTTATCTTTGGGAAAGGGAAGCTTGGGTGACGATATGAAGAGACTCCTGGGTACTGCTAATATTCTCTTTCTTGCCTTGAATGGTAGTTTTCACAAGTGTTTGCTTTGAGAAAAATCACTCAGGTTAACAATTATGTTCTGAACACTCTTCTGTGTTAATACGTCATTAAAAAATAATTTATTTTTTAAAAAGTAGAGAATAACACAGCAGAGTTTAGCATAGTTAACTTTAGCTAACCAGAAAATTAAATTATGCTGAACTGCTCATTTTTATTCCACAAGTCCAGATAACTGAGGGATTAGAAATCTTAGGATTTAGCTTTCAGGCAGATCAAATCAACAAATGAGTCATCAATTCCCTTTTAATGTTTAACTTCAAGTTACCTTTAAGGAGAAATATAAGATTTTCCAGTGCAACTTTTAAAACATCCTCTATAAATGAACTGAGAATGCTAATTAATTCACATTGTAACTGTAGTGGATACAAGACAGACAAGTTTGTTCCCTCCTGGCACAATATCTGAATTAAACAATAGTTAAGAGAAGACAGCAGATGTTATAGGAAGGATCGCATCTTAAGAATAAGGGATGACAGATGAATGGGGAAATATGAGAACAATTTGGTTTAGGAATGGAGAGGAAGAGAAGGGAATTCCAAGAAAGAGAAAATATTTTTTATGCTATGTATTACATCAAGAAAAACAGATAAGGAACACTGGAACAAAATGATAAAAATTGAGATAAAAGGCCAAATGGAAAATGTGAAAGCAAAATGACAAAGTCCCCCAAAATAAGCAAAATAGTTTATAGTATATTTCCACATTTCATTTGAACAAATTAGGAAGAAAGGGGAATAAAGGAAAACAAAGAAAAAACAGAATGACAAGAGGCAGACAGCCCAAACCCTAATGTTGATGAGAAAACCACCTCTCAGCTAAACATGTATAGAGAACTTGCTATAAAATATTCCAAAGAAGTAATTCAAAAGTAGTCAATAATCTAAAGCTTCAAAGAAACGAGCAAAGTACTACTTAACACAACCATAACCACTTGTGTAGTGATTTTCAAACTAGAAAGGTTTCATCACATTCAATAGATGGTCAATTACGTGACAGAACTTGTAATTAATCCCATTCAACAAATGGGGAAAAGAGCTCCAAGAGGTGAAAACACTAAGTGGAAGCATCCAGTGTTCCCTTATACCATGCTATTTATTAACTTCCTTAATGTGAAGTACTCAGAGACTAAATAAAATTGTTGTCTTAAAAAAGTGAACATGAATAGCAAAGGACAGTAATTTGTTGGAACCACTAGAGAAAATCTTTACCCAACACTGGTAGACAGTGGATAAGGAAGTGGGAAGGGGAAATGAAGCTTATGCTTGAGCTAATGTCATGGGGAATACATTTATTGGAACTGCTTTATAACAGGATATTTTTTGTCTCAATGATAACATTCCCAGGGACAAGGTCCATGATGGCCTTATCTCTTACGGTACCTGTACCATTTTAAGTATGGTTCTTATAAGGCCTGGTATTTGTACTGTCTGTATTTTATATTTTATGTAAAAGTAATCCCTTAACAGAGTCAAACTTCCTATTTATGAACTTATGTCAGGTATAAAATAACTGACTTATCTTTAGGCTGAGATGCTTGATCTTAACATTTCAAATATGACATAAGTCATCTTATAGAGGTAACTTTTAGATGAAATTCCCTTAAAACTTTTTGATAGTCCTTAAGATTCTTCAGAAAAAAATCTTTGCACTTGTACTTCAAGTTTCTGTAGTAACAGCATGATCAGAATCTGACTATTGTGATTTTCAAAAACTTAGAAATTTGGCCAAAATAAATTATTTTCAATTTGTTTTGTGAATATAGAGTTTTCAGAGGTAAATCTTATGTGAATATATTTTACTAAATCTATACATGTAAAGTCTGAACAAGTGGTTGGTAATAATGGATTGTTAAACACAGTAGCGTAGACTTGATGTCTAGACAAGATAGTGGTGAGAGCTGCACTTTAAAGAACACTAGTTACTTGCTCTGATTAAAAAGAAAAACAGAGAATGTTTCTATTATGTAAGGTTAGTATGAAATGCTTAGATCATGAATATAAAACAATAGTACAGCTGCCACTACTTTGAAAACAATTTCATTTTATCATATGCTAAAAGCTCAGCTGATCCTTTTCCATGACTACAACTCTAGTTTACATTATCAAAAACACTATACATTTGATTACCAATCTTTACTTTAAAAGTAAAACAAAAATATCCTATTATATATTGAAAGAGAAAGAGCAAGAGCTAGTGAGACAGTCGGGAATCATCAGACTGTACATAGCTGTTGAAACTAGATACTGAAAGAAGAGAAGAGGGCCACAGCTACAATACTTATGAATACACGGAACAACTCATTTATAGAAGAAAACATGTTCCGCACAACTTAACTCAAGAAATACTAATCACTGACTGATGTATAGCAGTGGTATATTTGAGAGTTTTAAAAAACATTTTTAAAGTAAGAAACCTGTGTCCTTACTAAGAGAGGGTTAAAAAAAATCAAAACACCTAAAAATTTCATAGTTAAATCTCAAATTAACTACACATAATAGTATATACAGAAGAAGCAATATTTAGCTTTTAAATTTTAGTATCATTTGAATCAGAAAGGGACCTAGGATTATTCAGTCTGATGTTTTTATTTTGAAGGAAAAGTGAAAAGCTAGTGAGCAGCCCCTATGGTCACAAAAATGGTTATAGTGTAGAATTCAAAATTAAATAAAAATTAATAGATTAAGTAGGCTAATTTAGACTTACTGGAGAGTCTTAGTAACCCATAAGCTAATGACATCACAAGCAACAAAATGACTTCTAAATTAACTTGATTTTTCATAGCTAATTGGAGTAAAGAAAGGGATTCCTAGATTTTCAAAGAAATAAATGGATCTTGCAAATATTAAATCCTAGAAAGCTTCAAAGAATTAAATATTGTTTTATCCCTGGAGGTACAATAGAAGGAAAATGGATATATAATGATGAAGATTTTAATTTGTGTGGTTCAAAGTGACAATTTGGTAAAAGACATGATTTCTCACTGGTAAAATAGCAAGAGATGGATATACTTTACTTTTCTTTTTTTTTTAATAGAGACAGGGTTTCACTCTGTCACCTAGGCTAAAACTCCTCAGCTCAAGTGATCCTCTCACCTCAGCCTTCTAAGTAGTTGGGATTACAGGCATAAGACACCAGGCCCAGCTATTGTTTTTTGGTAGAGACAGGGTCTTGAACTCCTGGCCTCAAGTGATTCCCCCACATCGGCCTCCCAAAGTGCTGGTATTACAGGCATGAACCACCATGCTCAGCTGCTTTCAAGTCACTATGTAGGCATGTGAAGGTTTACAAGATATCACAGTCAAGGGATTAAGCCAAACATCTGACCCAGAGTACAAACTATACATAATTTTGTGGATTAGGTCTCTCTAGGAATTAGTATAATGACAGTCCAAAGAAATTCTGAAATTTGCCTAAACCAGGAAGCCTAGGAAAATAGCCCAGTAATTGAGTGTAGAAGATAGCCCACTTGGGTAAGAGGAGATAATCTGGGGAAATGAGGAATAAGAAGATCCATCCTAGGACCTCCAAAGCATCAGGCAGCTAAATATTCTGTGGTAATAGAGTGGATCATATCTGCCAAAGGACATTCAAGTAAAAGTGGGATGATTCAAAATAATTCACCTCTAGCCATACAATACTTCAGAGATATTAACTTGATGTTTTCTAGATTAAAGATTTTTGACGAGTGGTCCTCTGTCATATCTGATTATAACTTGGGGGGCTTTTTAAAAAACCACATGTACCCCTAACCCTAATAAAATTCTTGTATATCCAGGGATAAGAAGGTGACAATATGGTAAAAGACATAAATTTGCCTCCATCAATGAGGTGATTCTAATACAATCTACGTCCATATGCACACCCTTAAACATCAAGAAAGAGTTGTATCCTGCGGCCATTTTCAATTAAACCAAATTTTGGCCAGGAGATATATTTTGTTTTATAATACTTCTTAAAGTTAATGACTGTCTTGGGGATTCAATAGCTGAGAGATCTAATTTACAGAAACCCCCCAAAAATCGTATGTTACAACTTATCTTTCCAAGAAACCTGAAGATAATGCATGTGATGAAACAGGGAGAAATATTTAATTTCTATATTATCCTAGCTTGATTTGTTGGTCTCATCTCTACAGAGATTTTTTTGTGTTGTTATTGTTTTATTAAAATTATGGGATATTTCAAGTATATAGAAGAATATAAAAAATTACTGGATACCTGGCTTCCCATCCATTTGATATTTTTTTTTTTTTTTTTTTTTAGACAGAGTCTTACTCTGTTGCCCAGGCTAGAGTGCAGTGGTGTCAGCCTAGCTCACAGCAACCTCAAACTCCTGGGCTCAAGTGATCCTCCTGCCTCAGCCTCCTGACTAGCTGGGACTACAGGCATGCACCACCATGCCCGGCTAATTTTTTCTATATATTTTTAGTTGGCCAATTAAATTCTTTCTATTTTTAGTAGAGATGGGGTCTCACTCTTGGTCAGGCTGGTTTCAAACTCCTGACCTCGAATGATCCTCCTGCCTGGGTCTCCCAGAGTGCTAGGATTACAGGCGTGAGCCACCGTGCCCGGCCCCATTTGGTATTTAATGGCTAAAAATAAAATGTGTAAAAGTTTGAGTCAAAATTGGAAAAACCAAAATCCTTAAAATTTTTCATTTTCAAAAATTACTATATGTTTTAGATATAAATTTATAAAATAACTGTGTATCATTATTTGCTAAATTTCTGACATTTGGGGGGCTTTTAGTTTGATTTCTTACCAATATATAAAAACCAAAATATCTTAGCAAAAAAAGAAGTTACATTCCAGTGTTTAACACCATTAAGTCTTCTATTTTATAGCACTTCTAATAACTGTTTCACTTCTTTAGTAACATTAGACTATAATATTTTCCTTTTAGATTTATTTTTCTTTCTTTAGGTCATTTGTTCTTCCTATAATAATCTCAACACACTTCGGTGTCAGATTTTTCATGTGCTTGAACAATAGATAGATGAAAACAGAAATATACTCATAGATAAAATATATGTAGATTTCTAAAAAGTACTATAAAAACTGACTACATGCTAAATCCTTGTACGTGTATATTGCTAAACTATACATCTGACTGGTAACCCACTTTCTGAAGATCAAATAGGTCAACTATGAATAATAATGAGATAGTAGAAAAATTAATAATCAGCAACCCAAAATAATCCCTCTTCCCTGTTATTTCAGTTAAGTTTTTCTACCAGTTATATTCTTAAGAGAATCTCTCCTTTAAAGAACTGCAATTTGGGTGAAAAAGAGAAGTAATACTAAATCACTTATTCATTCAACAAACATTTTTCAAGTACTTACTACTAAGAGCTGGACCTAGGCACTATGTAAAGTGGTCAGGTTAAGACACAGTCTCTGATTTCAAGTGACCCAAGGACTACTCAAAGGTCACTTTCAGGATTATGACTCTATCTAATCTATCATCCATCCAATAAATATTTCTTGTGAACCTACTACACACCAATCACTGTTCTAGGTGATGGAGATACAAATAAAACAAAGTCCTTGCTCTCATGGAGTACCCATTACTGTACGGGAAGACAAGGAAACAAAAACAGGTCAAGTGGCTTTTAAAAAAGCTACAGAGAAAAACAAGTCAGAGTAAAAAGACAGAAGGATGGTAATTTTATTTAGGGTAATGTCATGCCTTTCATGTTGAAGATAGAGCTAGTGAGCAAACCATTTTTTACTTATGCTTTCATTTAATCAGTATCTTGAAAGGGACCAGTCGCCTCCACTTCACCAAATAATTAAACAGGATTTTCCCAGTCTCCATTTTCCTTATATTTCTCTAGGCATGTGATACTACTGACAACCTTCATTCTGAAACTCCACAGGTTTGCATGGCAAACTTTCTATTCTGGTTCTTTTCTTTTGCCATTGGTGTTGCATTAACATAAGCTACACAAGCACATCTAGGATTTAATGGAGACCATCCCCTATCCAACCAAGGGAAACAGACTTTAACTGATGTGCAAATTGGACAGCACCTTGAGAAAAGACTTAATTTTGTTGTTAATTTCTAATTGTTTTTGGAATATTACATAACAATGTAAGACATTTATTCAATGCACTGGAGAGTAACACCGAAAACTAGTACTTATATAACACGTTACATAAAGAAGCTCTTTCACCATTTTATTTACTTCATTTAATCCTCATAAAATGGTAATATCCTATGAGGTAGGTAATAGTTTCATATTAAAAATAAGATCCTGCTTTTCACAATGATATCACTAAAAAATTAGACTTAAACATTATCCTTTATCTGTTCCTTAATATTTGGAAAATGCTTAAAAGTATGATGAAAAACATAAGAAACATCTGTAATCCCAATATTCAAAAATAACATTTGCTAACATTTTGCTGTTATTTAAAAATTTCCCATCCCTGTAAATTTACCCAGTAAATGCCTACATGTGCAAAGCGACATAAACAAAAGATTATATACTGAATTCTAACCTGTTCAATCTCTTTGGTTTTTGATGCTATTGCTTTAGAGCGACTGGTTAGCTGACTGTCTTCAAATAACTCTATGCCATCTGCTGCATTTGACTCAGGTTCTTCTGGCTGGTCAATGTACAATGGTGCCGTGGATCCCGCCTTGAAAAAGAATTAGAAATCTTTATTTTTAAAAGGACACAGCATTTCAGATGATTGTGTGTAGGCACTAACTGGCAGATTACATTAAGAGAAAGTGCTAGGTTGAACTTGTTTTAAGAAAACAAAACTCTTTCAATTTCACTATGCATAAATGAGCATATGTGAAGAGGATTAAAGAGAAAATGATTGCTACCTTTTTTATTTTAGGTAAGACAAAACTTTTAGGTTTATTTCACTCTAAAATTACATTTCACACTATATTAAGATATAGAAAGAAAGGTTTTGTCCCATGACTATGCCTTAAGCAATCTATTTGTGACACACTGAAGAGAAAAAGTCCAATTGAAAGTGAGCGGTGTGTGCACCCATAAAGAAATATATAAAAAGGGAACATGGGAAAGGGCTCTACTTTCCGAAGTTAAAATATCGTGTTCCTGCAGTCTAAAAATTTATTGAAATCATTAAAATGAAAATAATTCCACAAAGCAATAATGATCACTTCGACTTTAGAGTAACAAATCAACAGTGAATAAATAATCCCATGGCTTGGAGTTCATTCCCTATGAATATACATCAATATACTGTCAATTGCGTCAAAAAGAAGGAGGGGGTTAAGTACGGAAGGCATTACATGTATGCACATATTCACAGAGCCTACCTCGGGAAGGATACTATCTATGGAAAAAAGTGTTACTGTATTGTTCATGCTTTTAAGTAGTGCTGGAAAAGTGACAGAAAGGGACAGCTTGATGCTTTTGATACATTTGAGGATATGCATAAATATCTATTATTATAGTTACAATAACAAGGAAACCTTGACCTATTTAAGAACAATTGATATCTAAAAGACAGATCAGCATTATAAAAAAGAAAGGCTCTATTTGTGTATGTTCTGATATGGTTTGCACTTTTTGTGAGCAGTGTACCCTTACATTAAAGGATCTTTTATAGTGTATGAAGATGTAGTTAAATATTATTTTTATATATATTCCAAAGCTTGATCCTTTTATCAAATGAACTTCAGTAGAAGTCATCCAAAAATATATCAAAAAGACAGAACTCTCCTTCAAATACAATTTGTCATAATACAGAGATTTTTATATTTTCTACCTGTCAAAATAATTCCTCTAGTATCAAATCCTGCATCTAAATGCTTAATTTTGCCCCTAACATCTCTATATTCCCCTTTTAGAGATATTACAGGTTATACAGAAACTTTCAGTTCATTTTCAAATATTTTAATATAACTATTTCATAAACAGTTTTCTACAGGCTCAAAAATGTTCTCTTTTGGTGCTCAAGACTCATCAATGGTATCAGGTAACCCAAACAGTGAATAATTTCATTTTGGGGAATATTTATGAGATAATTTACATAAAGTATAATCTGCAATATAAATATAGCCCACAATCCAAGCTTGAATTAGATTTTTGTTCTGAATTCAATGGTTTATGACTAGTGACTTGGCATGATTTCCTGAAATACTTTTAACAGCAAAGCCCATTAAAAGAAGTATATAAATAATGCATTTTTCTTATACTCCATATTTATACTAGTCTTACATTCCTAAACTCCTGCAGACATTCAGACACAGTATGATTACTGAATTCAGAGTCATTCATATTCAGACTATCACTCTGTGTGGTAAATTTTAATACCTATAATCCATGAGGATACATTCTGAAGTACTCGAATAAACCAAGTATTTTCCACCCATAATTTAAAACCCAGACAAAACTTTCAGATGTAAAACATGAAGAAATTATACTTTACCTCATACTCAGAAATTTCAGGCAAGTTACTTTCATCTGCCTTCTCTAGCTTTTCAGCAGCCCACTTGCTTGCAGCCTCAGCAAGTTCTTTTTCAGTTAGCCTACTGGGTTTGTCTAACACCTAATAAAAATAAAAGAACATTTCTGTTATAATTCTCAAGGGCTTTTAAACTTCAAATAGATCAAGAAGCATACCACCCTACTTACACTTAATATCATATGAGCCTTTAAATTTATATGGAGAACAGATACATTATTTGTTCCTTCAAAAATATTCAACATAGAATTCCTTTAAGTAGCAATTCCTTTGGAACACATAGACCAGATCTAACCCAATTTCATTGACATTAAACTCTAGAAATTCACATAAGGAACAAAACAAAAGACACTGACAATTACCTGACACATTAATTGGATTTAGAATATAAAAAGATATCATACTAGTTTCAACATTGTACTTTTAAATAAATAATGCCAAAAGCTCATTAAAACATATTCCTAATTAATGTGACAGAAAAGTCCAGATATGCTATTTTTATAATTTGTATGGAATTACGTAAATCCTCCTCACGCAAAAGTTTTTGACTTAAACCTCATTTTTTGATCCTACTGCTAGTTCCTTTAACTACATACAATACTAAACAAGGTATAGGCTTTGGAGTTACAGACAGACCTGGGTTTGAATTGCAGTTTAATGACTTGCTAGGTAGATGATTTTTTTATACATAATTTATAACACTGTGAGCCTTCATTTCCTCATTTACAAAATAGGGGTTAATAATACTTTCCAAAGCAGTTGTGAGAATTAAGAGAGGTAATAGACCTGAAAGTATCTAGAAAAATGCTTAATACTTCAGTTTTTTTCTTTCTTTTCCACATTCATTGATATAAATATATTATACTAAAACATATTTAAAGATCAATCAGTTCATGGGGTCAATAGAAAAATAAAGAAAATGTCTTTTCTAAATTGGATAGAGTTCCCACAACATACCCTTTTAAAGGCTTATGTTATAGAATAAGATGTAAAATTTTAAATTACAAATTTAAAAATTCTTTCCTTATACCCTTATGGTAACTCTCTGATTCTATTCTATTTCCTTAGCATACATTGTCATCAACTAGGCCCTGCCTTGCCTAATTTTTCCCCCCATCTCTCTTACTTCTCTGAACTCACATCATTGATTCCAAATATACCTCTCGATGGCAGTGCTGGCAAAAACCCCCATCTTATGGTGCACTGCCATTTATGAAGTGCTTTCATTTACAAACCAAAAAATGTATTTTAATTAAATACAATTCCATGAAGGTGTTTTGTTACTCCAACTTACAACCAAGAAACTGAATGACAGTGACTAAAGTCACTAATTAATGCTGAGATGGGACTTAAAACTAGATCTTTTAAATGGAAATAGCACTTGATCTCTTTCTATACCTTATTAAATTCGCCAATCTACTGGCTGGCCATCTATAATATTTACTGGAAGAGTAAACCAATATATCTATATGCAGTATATTCTGCAGCCATTAAGAGAGTTTACTCCAAAGCCCTGTATTAATACTAGGTTAAAAAGGTATTATTATTATTACTCACTAATAGAAGGTTTTTAGAAAAATAAGTTAGAAGAAAACACACACACACAAATGAATATATCCAAGAAAAAACATTTATACTCTATGTCGTTTTGTGGGAAGGGGCACATATCTGTGTAAGAGAAAGTTACAGAGCAAAAACAAATATTTATATGAATTCTTTCTAGCAAAGAATGAAGCAAAAACATACCATTAGGTTATTAAGTATGGAATGTCTGATTTCCTTAAGTACTAAGTTTGACTTTTGATATCACTGATGTTTCACTTTTGATACTTGTATATATATTTTTTTAATTGTGAATGTATATCCTAATTCTTTCAAACACACATTTTGGCTTCTAATTATCTTTCATATTTTTTTAGAGCAATTTTTGTGAAACCATGGATAAGTCAAAAATTTATGTTATTTTTGAATATGAGTTCCATCGTGGAACCAATGCAGCATAGAAAGCTCAAAATATCAACAAAGTGTTTGGGAAGGATGTGGCTAATGAACGCACAGTACAACGATGGTTTGACAAGTTCCATTCTGGTGTTATTAATCTTGAAAATGAGCCATGTGGGTGACCTGAGACTAAGATGGACAATGATGAACTGAAAGCTGTAGCGGAAGCAAATCCAACTCAACCTACCTGTGAACTAGCAGCAGGGTTTGACGTTACTATTCCAACAATATTGGACCATTTGAAACAAACGGACAAGGTCAAGAAGCTGGATAGATGGGTACTGCATGAATTAAACAGGCATCAGTAAAGAAGCTGCCTCAAAGCTTGCCTTTCTTTGCTGTCAGGACATAAAGGCAAACCATTTCTATACTGTATTGTCACATGTGATGAAAAACGGATTCTTTTTGACAACCGCAAGTGTTCAGCACATTGACTGGATAAAGACGAACTGTGGGGAACACAGTACAAAAGCAAATATTCATCGAAAAAAGCTAACTGTGTCTGTTCAGTGGTCCAACACTGCTTTTGTCTACTATAGCCTCAAGAAACCTAGTCAATCGATTACAGCAGATGTCTGCTGAAGCCAACTGGATGAAATGATGAGGATGCCTGTGACTAAACAGCCAAGATCGGTCAACAGAAACAGGCCAATCCTCTTGCAAGACCACAGGTGGCAAAAAAAAAAAAAAAAAAGCTGCTCAAACTACAGAAGATGGACTTGGAAACTCTGATTCTCTGTGTTTCCACAGCTTTCCCAGAAAAAATTATTCATACGTAATAATTTAAATTTTCATAGTAACTTGAACGGGCAGGTACTACTCTTCTTTATTACTTCCAAC
Source organism: Lepilemur ruficaudatus (assembly GCA_963574885.1). Lineage (NCBI taxonomy): Eukaryota > Metazoa > Chordata > Mammalia > Primates > Lepilemuridae > Lepilemur > Lepilemur ruficaudatus. The sequence continues at coordinate 18,143 of CAUYRT010055896.1, forward strand.
AAGCAGTGCAAAATGCCTTTCACAATTTCATCACTACTCATTCTCCAGACTTCTTTGCTGCTGGTATAAGCAAACTACTGTTAAGATCACAAAACTATGTTGATAGTTTAAGCACATACTTTAATTGTACCGCTTCTTGTTTGAGACATAACAAACTAAACTTTTGAATCGAAATTGGGCATTTCGTATTTAATGACCTAATATAATTTAATCTTTTTATTCATCTGTTATTAAATCTATACAACTGAAAACCTATCATTTGAAACTAACTTCTAATAGCAGGAAATAAACTCTGAAAAGGTATTCCTACGTGAGGGCCACCATAATGTTTACACAAAAAAGTCTTCCACCAAATCAGAAAATCTAGGTAATAAAGCTCCCAAGAGCTACCATGTGACCCTGGGCAAAGGACACAGGGGGTAGCACTTTCCCAACACATAAAATAATTATAGATCTAAAATTCTGATATTCTGATTCTATTTTAAGACTTTGTGATCCACATAACAAAAACATAAACATCTAAGTGAAGCTATCAGTCAAAAGTAGCTAAATCCATTATGGTTGTTTCCCACTAAACATATCTAACATGCAGCACAAAGCCCTATGTCATAACCTATACTTAAATAGCATTATATTTCAGGGGAAATGAATATTTCATACATAATAAATAATTTAAATTTTCATAGTAACTTGGATGTGCAGGTACTATTTACTCTTCTTTCATTTATTATGTGCCAAGAAAAACAAGCCAGTCTTTCGGGTAGGTTAAGCACCCTTATATGGTTAAGACAGAACCAAATAATCCAATCAATCCTTGCTATTCAGAGCCCAGCATTCTAGAATCCTCAAAGTGTTCCAAAGATAAGTTGTCACAAAGAAACTTTTCCCCTCTCTGAGGCAAAGAAGCAGCTGCCCCCTGCCAGATGATACCTACTCTTGCTGAAAAGCCAAAAATACAGAAGACAGAAGAAGAACAAACAGAAGTAATGACAAGGATGGTCAAGAGAAACAGTGTAAGATTTGTGAACAGAACCTCTAACTGAGGAGAACAGATGGAAACAGCAACTTATCAAATTTTTAATTTTTTGAGGATTAGAAGCCTAATTCATCTTTTCAACGTGTTTTGAGATGATGGAAAGGCAGGAATGAGAAAAATGATAAAGCTAAGTCCTTGAGAAAACTATTTAACTTCTGAGCCTTCACCCTGTTACACAATAGAGATATATAGAGATATATACCTACTTATATCATAGGATTTCTATATGAATTAATGCAAGAAAATAATATAGTATCTAGAATTGACTAGTTATATAATAAATGTTAGGTCTCTGCCTATACCCCCAACTCCCAAAATAAAAGCACAATCCCACCAAATAAGCTCCATCTGAATATTAGTCCCAGCTGGTTATGGTCAAGATGAGAGCAAGGGTTGTAGCAGCAAGTTCTAATTTTAGCATAACCTGTAGAAAAAACTATGAGAAAACCACCTATCTGGTAGCTACTTTTCAGGTTGTAATTATTTAAAATTCAAGTTTTTAAATTCAGCAAATTAGTCCCACAGATATAGCAGTAAAGAATATAAGCATCTGTACTAGACAGCCCATTTCATTTACCTTGTAATTCTTTAAACTGATTTTAGAAATATAACAAACCTTTGATGACGGAACTGCTGAAGAACTTGAGGGTGAAGTATCTCTTGATGTTTTCAAAGACTGTACAGGCCTCTCTTTAGCTATAGAAAAAAAGTAAGATGTAATTTTTTCTAGCTCATTTGTTTTCAATTAAATGATTCTGTAATGGAATTAATGCTAGGGGTCATATACCTGATTTTAATACTAAAAATTTTCATTACATCACTAAATTAAATATATTAACATCTAAAACTACCTAGCTCTCTCAGAGGCTGAGCACCATCAAAAATTTGAAATAACTCAGAACTAAATGATATCACATAAAGCCATGTAGGCCACACCATTGCCAGTTAGCAAACACGAAGCCACAGAGAAGACACAGAAAGGCAAAACACATTTTAAAATCATGACTGCTTCCTCTTCATGTTCCTAAATGCTAACTTTTAATATATCACAATAAAAATACCATGAGTAGCTATTATATAGATACTATCAAAGTGAGCTAAGTAAGGGTAGCTCAAGGCTAGAGATGTATACAGGAAATTTAGCAGATATTCCTGAAATGTTTAGACAGTTTACAAAATAAAATTAATAAACTATTATTCAGAGCACTAATGTGGTACCTGGCATGAATGAATACCCACATATTTGTTCAATGGTTGAAAATAAACCTGTATGAGATAAGGTCACTAACCTTAATCACTTCAGATATTCACATGGTGCTGTATGTAAACCATTTTTTATAGAAACTTAAGCCAGAAAATACATTTAAACAATATTACTTCAGCTCGTTCTACAACTACCAAAAAGATCAGTTTAAGCTGGGCACAGTGGCTCACCCAAAATCCCAGTGCTTTGGGAGGCTGAGGTGGGAGGACTGCTTGAGACCAGTAGTTTAAGACTAGCCTGGGCAACATAGTGAGACCCCCACTTCTACAAAAAATGAAGAAAATAAGCAGGCACAGTAGCATGCACCTGAAATCCCAGCAACTCAGGAGGCTGAGGCAGGAGGACTGCTTGAGCCCAGGAGTTGGAGGCTGCAATGAGCTATGATTATGCCACCACACCCCAGCCTGGGCAACAAAAAGAGAGATATTATCTCTTAAGGAAAAAAAAAAAAAAAGATGGGTTTAGTTAAATATAATCTTAGAAATTAATAACAGTGAGTTGTTACTGTCAGAAAAATATCTCATTAAATTGTCCATATGTGTCATATATAACATATAATCCTCCTCTGCTCTTAGTTGCTAGAACTAACAAAACTAAAAATATGGAGAAGAGAAAGTGGTGCCAAGTTTGGAGTCACACAGAAGCTGGTCAAGACTGGACAGTGGGTTAAGGCCAGGAAAGCAGTCAAGAGCAAAAGCAGAGACAAAACCATCTTGAAACTGAGGCAAAGCCAGCTTCAGTCAAAAAGCCTCTTAAGCTCTTTCTGCCAAAGCCAAGAAATACTGCTAAGTAAGGGCCTGGTAGCTCAAAGACTTCTGACCACTAGGGCAGTGGTGAATAACACCTCTTTCCAGTAAAAGGCTTTCTCTAGACCGGTGGTTCCCAACCAAGGACAATTTTGCACCTCCCCCTTTCCCCTTCCTAACATCTGGCAATCTGTGTAGACATTTTTGAATGTCACAAGTGGGAGAGTGTCACTGGCATGTAGTAAGCAGAGGACAGGGATGCTATTAAATATCCTGTTATTGGGGTCTGTCCCCGATAACAAAGAATTATCCAGCTTCAAAAGTCAATATTGCAGAGGTTGAGAACCCCTGGTCAAGGCTGAGTATTCCAACTTTGAAGCTCCAGCAGTTTTTATAAAGTCACAACCCTGGAGTCTTTTAATCCGTAGTACCATTAAGAACTTTTAATGTTGCTTAGTGTGAAAGTCTCTACAGACCTTAAGAATCAAAAGAAAAACAATGCAAACCACCACTGTATCCCAAATGACCAAGAACATGATTTATTTAGTCATTACTTCGTGCATTTTCATTGAAAGTGGCAAACTCCACATTGTATTGTGATAGTGTCAGTCTATCCCTACACTCCACAATTCCCAGGCCACGGACTGGTACCGCTCTATGGCCTGTTAGGAACCTGGCTGCACAACAGGAGGTGAGGTGCAGGGAGTTGGGTGAGGGGAGTGAGCAAAGCTCCATCTGTATTTACAGCCTCCCCGCATCGTTCCCATTACTGCCTGAGCTCCGCCTCCTGGCAGATCAGAGATGGCAGTGGATTCTCATAGGAGCACGAACCCTACTATAAACTCCAAAGGTGAGGGATCTAGGTTGTGTGCTCCTTATGAGAATCTAATGCTTTATGATCTGAGGTGGAGCCAAGACAGTGACGCTGGGGAGCGGCTGCAAATACAGATTATCATTAGCAGAGAGGTTTGACTTCACAATAAATGTAATGTGCTTGAATCATCCTGAAACTACCACCCCCACCGGTCTGTGGAAAAATTATCTTCCATGAAACCGGTCCCTGGTGCCAAAAAGGTTGGGGACTGCTGGTCTATCCCATTACACCAAAGTCTCTAGAGGAATAAGTATCATAGTTTATTTATTTCTGAATATCCATGTCCTACTTAGCTTAACTGCTTAAAGCAGGCGCTCAAAAATTAAGTAAAAAGATGAATCTCATTTTTCCATCATTAGGATACAATGAGCTCCCCATCCTATTCAGATAAGCAGTCCTTTGAAAGAAGATAAGGTGCGAGACCAATCAGCACAGTACACTATGTTAATTAAAGGTAGACTCAATTCTAGCACATATGATCTAGACACACACACGCAAATCTGTCACAAGCAGCTGTTTATCTTTTAGCATTTCCTTTACAAACAGGACATCTGTACTATAGCTATGCCAACTATAGTCCTCAAGTGTAGTTGTAGGACCTTTCCTGATTTTAGCTGCTCAAAGGCTAATTTAAGTAACCAATTTCATGTGCAAAAGCAAAGGAACACTGAAGGATAGGGCAGGAGATTTATATATCCACATATATTCATATGTACCTGTTGCACGAATGGGAAAAGCAGGCAAGAGGCAAAGGACAAAGAAAAAGATGATACAGATGGCAGCAGAAACAGCACAGAAAAGGTAAATAGAAATTGCTTGATCCTACTGTTGGCAGGTCCTATCTGCCAATGGCCTCTCTATTCTACAGATCTCAGCCTCCTATGGGGTGGGCTATTTCCAACCAGGAATGGCTAGCCCAGACAACCAAGCCACATATCCCCCAAATCCCACTACCTGGGTCTACTGCTGTCCAACTTGGTTCTGACAATAGACTAATGGAACAGTCATGTAATTTTCCCATTTCCATAACCTCAATCAATTCAAGCCTCCCAACCCTTCATTATCCCAAATCAGAATCTAGCTCAAAACTCACCTGTTCCTGGCTTTCTTTCATTCTGCCATTTGTAGGAGGCACCAGCACGCATGGACTCTAGGGAAAGGCGGGCAGGGAGGAATTAACACGAGCACCTCTGTGCCCAAGAGGAATAAGAGAAGAACCCAGGAGTAAGAGTGATGAGAACAGGAACTTCTCAGCATTTACTGGTAACCCTAAAACCTTTCCTTCCCTATTATCAAGTTGAGCTGCCTGAGCAACCACCAATGAAGAGGAATAAATAACAGAACAGGAAGAAGCTGATGAGAAATTTAAGATAAGGACAGTCAAGGACAGCACGGCAGAAAGGAATGAGAAAAGGTTCCTACTAAGGTAAGACATTGAAAATTGAAGACAAAGATCATGTCTTACTCGCCATAGCAAGTACCTGCTCTAATTCTCTCCGTAAAGTTGACATTCAAAGGACTGTTAAAGGATCTCTCTCTCTCTCTCTCTCTCTCTCTATAACACACACACAATCAAGAGTGAAAGATGAATCACCGCTAGAAATCAAAAAGGATACCAGGAAAGTTTTCAAATAGGCATTCTGACTTGTTCTCACCAAGGAGTCTATTACCAAATCTTGCTCGTTCTTTTTATACACACTGTCTCATATATGAATTTTCTTTAGAAACAAATCCACAGCTACTGTCTTGGTTGAACCTCTAGTTATCCCATATTTAGAATCTTGTTAAGCTTCCTTACCTGCAAACTCTTAATGATACAGATAGAATCAGCATTATAAACAGCCTAAACACACTAGTCAGAACTCCCATGTATTCTTCCCATAAAATGCAAACTCCTTAAACATTTATTTCAGATCTTTCCATTATAGATCTCAAATTGCCAATTACACTTTTTTCTGAGAAAAATAACACAATTTTTCTAAATAATTTTGGCATTGTGAGTACCTTGACTTGAAATGTTCCAAGAAATATTACATAGGCTAGATGCAGTGGCTCATGCCTGTAATCCTAGCACTCTGGGAGGCCAAGGCAGGAGGATGGCTTGAGGTCAGGAGTTCAAGACCAGGCTGAACAAGGGCAAGACCCCCATCTTTACTAAAAATAGAAAAAATTATCCAGGTGTGGTGGTACACACCTGTAGTCCCAGCTACTTCAGAGGCTGAGGAAGGACGATCACCTGAACCCGAGAGTTTGAGGTTGCAGTGAGCTATGACCACACCACCGCATTTAGCCAGGGCGAAAGAGGAGTGAGACTCTGTCATTCATAAAGAAAGAAATAATCACATAAACACTGCCATATTTCTTCTGCAATAATGTTGAGGATGCAGTATCCTTTTCTCATTATTCACTGGTCTCCCTGGCATCAGGTAACTTTTGTTTCTCCCAAGTAGCTGATTTGTTTTTATGTGAGGTACACTGTGAACACAATTATTGTTTTTTTTGCTTTGTTTTGGCCAAACCTTAGTTCACCTACAGCAACTGTTCAGAGCCTTATGAAAGGCATTTATTTCATGCACTACCAACTTTATTCTTGCATTTATTTTCCTATTCTTATTTCCCTTTTACACAAAATTCATTTATTTAATCCTATTTTATTAAGTTTATTATGTTAAGCTGCTTCCAATTCTTTCTTAAATCAAGTCAAATGATAAGAACAGCGATGTTTTACAGAAGTGTACGAGAGCCTTAGGGCCAACTCTAATGATGGAGTAGAAGAGAGGCATCCATCTCTTCCAAACTTTGCATTCAGTTACTCCACACTGGTAGCCTGACATCAACCATGATTGGCAGTTTTCACTCCACCAGTCAGCAATTGCGACAAATAGGTCTTTTGACCCTGAAGAGTTAGGTCACCAACACACTTGGAGGGGGTGTTTATTGATTTTTGTTCCAAATTTCAGAGAAACTGTAAGAATTACCACATTTAATTATAGATTCCCATCCATGTTGCCTTAAAATGGCCTGAACTATTTAATAATCTTCTAACGGACCAGTAAAAACTACCTAGTGAATTGCAGAATCGTGAACAAATTATTCTTTTAATTCACTAAGTTTTGAGGCAATTTTACTAACAAGAGATAATAGTGTTTAACTGCTTGTGTTTAACTGCTTCATCCCCAAGTTTCTACTGATCTGCTCGTATTAAAGATCTCATTCTTCTTGTCCTTTAACTATAGCATTTCAGTGATTTATAAACAAGTTTTTAACATTTGCCATTTGTTTTTCATGCCTTTGTACTTCTGTGTTTGTCCCCCTACACCTTCCTAACTATATTTTTCTCTTTCTTTTCTGTTGGTTATTGTTCCTTAAATATGAGTGTTCCTCCTAATCTCAATCCTTTTTGCTTTGCTATTTTTACTTGGCTCCAACTAACAGTATAAATATAAATGTCTCTAAAATCTGCCTCTTTCACTCACTGTTTTACATTTTGAGAGGATGCTACTCCTTAGCTATTTAGCCATCACCTCAAATTCATCTCACACATGATCTTAGCAAGCAGACAATGACTCCTTGGTTGAGAGCAAGGTAAAAAGGCTCAAAACGTTCCTGCTTTTGCTGTGACTTGCTAAGGAAAATGAGTTCCAAATCACAATGGAGGAAAAGAACTAGGAAAAAAAAATTCTCAAGTGGCAGTATAGAAATTAAAATCCATGTCTACATATTGGTGAGTGAAAGAATAAATTTGGAAGAAAGAAATGAAAAGGAATTTCAAATACTGGTTCCAAATGCCAGATACAAACTTTTCCCCATTGAGATGAAATCAAAAGTTGGAAAAGCAGTTTAATGTACCAAAAACAGTCATGAAGTTCTGCAGAAGTTTCACAGTATTTGGCGGTTCCTTGAATATCACAGCCAAATGCAAATCTGATGTGATCTTTTGGAAACATACTTTCTTCCTAATGTGTTTACCTGTTGAAAGCATTGATAAACCTAATCAGATTAAACCAACCCTGTCAAGTACTATTTATTACTGATAAGCCATGTAGGAACAAAGAACCCTGTAAGGAAAAAACAGAAATTACCATTAGAGATGATAAAGTTAAGGACAAACTACTAGATTCTTGGTATAGCAGTTGGCAAATAGGGACACATAGGTACTTATGAATGAAAGAAACAAACCAAGAAACAAACTCTTCTTGTTTCTACCAAGAAACAAACTTCATAACACAGGTACATTCATCGCTTCTTTAACAGCTGATGATTTGAAAGAAATATAAGATATGAACAGATGAAAGTATGGCTACGTACATGCTGAGAAAATGATTTGTTTTTCTGGATCATGGATGAAGATAGAGGAATTTGGGGCTCTTGGTTAGGAAGAACATGATTTCTCAGAGATCTGGTTTATTCAAGAAGATACAAACAGAAAATGGAGAGACAAAGACATCAAAAGGTGACAGAGAAAATAAACTGGTAGATGGGTGGAGAAAGCTTTGCACCACAGCTTCCCCCAAGATTCATCTTTAGGAGGTCAGAGATGCAACAAGTTGAAGTAAAGACCAATTGACTGAATAGTCAGAAGTGTACTTTTAAGTAGAGTTCCCCCTTACTACATCAGCTAAAACCACATGGGCTCACTTATAAACATGTAAGTAAAACATTACCTCATCTGTACCCATTATGAACATGTGCTACTGACAGAACTAAGTTCTAAAACAGGGATACGATAAAATGCCTACATCAATGGCATTAATGATTGTTTTAGAACCTCCATCATTAAGATGCCAGAAAAGCTATAACTGTATTCTCAGGATTCAGCCAGGAAACTCACAGCCAAAGCTCTCTTGTGAGTAAACAATGGATTTTCAGACAAGAATAATATTTATAGAAATTAATTCAACAGCACATTAATAGCCTAGATCAGCCCAGGAGCTTTCAGGAAAATAGTAAATTATACTTCAGAGACTCCACATGACACAGCTCATTCCAATAATCCTTCTCTACTGGCATCCTTCCACCAACTTCTACTTATCCTTCAGATATCATCTAAAATGTTTATCCTTATTTAATTACTTGTCTCCCTCACTAGATCATAAACTCAGAGGGCAAAGACTAGATTTGTCTTGCCTGGCAAACCACTTATGTTCAATATATTTTTGTTGAATAAAAGATTGTATGAGTATTAAACACAATATAGTGGCTTTCAAACCAAGAAACACTACTGGTATTTAGCTGCTAAGAGAATGATTTTATCCTCCCTTCCCACTGCTTAATATTTATTATCTGATGCTCAAGCCTTATATCTATATTCCCATTACCACTTCAAACCTGCACAGAAAAGCCTTCTCTCTAAAGGCATAATTAAACTTCAAAATTTATTTACAGCCAGGCTACAGGTCTAAAGACATATGTCTTTTCCTATTATACTAAAGTTCAGTAATGGACTCTATCTTCCAAATATATCTGTCTCAAAACAGCACTTTTAATTTGTATACACTTTCATCAGTTATCTTAGAAGATGTATTTTTAAAAAGAATTAAACAACATTAAGGTGGCTCAATGGTAGTAATATTCATTTGGTGCTGGTCAGGTGGAAGGGGGTAGAGTGGGGGGTGAGTAAATTTACAGCTAATGGATGAGGAGCACCTGTATTGGGGAAGGGCATGCTTGTAGCCCTGGCTTGGGTGAGGCAAAGGCATTAT
>CAUYRT010055900.1:0-26331 GCA_963574885.1 Lepilemur ruficaudatus
AAATAAATAGAAGGTAGTCAACCTTTAAAAAAAAGAACACAGGCTTGTAGCTGCCCTAGTTCTGCTACTTTCTGGCTCTCTAATTGAGAGCAAGTTTTTAAACTTTCCTAAACCTCTGTTTTCTTCATCTATAAATTGGAAATAACTAACAGAGATATGAGGATTGAATGAAATGACTTGTGTAAAAGCATGTAGCGGCATGCTGTGTTCAGCAGATGGTAGGTGGAAGGCTAGCATTGGCCTCATGGTCTGTGGAGGAACAGGCTAGAGGGAGCTCAGGAAGGGATGGTGTAGAGGCAGCCAGGGGGTCTTAGGTGTCCTTAGCAGCCCATTCAGAAGCCCCATGCCAGAGGAGCTCGTGTATGTCTTTGCTTATAGTGACAGCGATGGCTTACATTTATGGAGGTATCGTATGCTGGGCACTGTGTTATTTCTAATCCTCACCACAGCTTTGCCAGGCAAAATTTATCATTGAATATCATCGACGAGGAAACTGAACTCTGATGAGAACAGAGAGTGAAGGCTACTGGGGTATGTAAGCAGTAGAGTTAGCTGAATGGTTAAAGCTACCCTAAGTTAAGGATGCTAAACTTCCTTTAGGGAGAAGATCAGATAATGCCTTTAAACTGACTCAATGTTAAGCGAAAGGGCAAAAAGAATTTAGGAGCAAATGTAGCCACGTGGCTAGGCTCAGGTGAGCTTGTCATCATTATAATGTGACCCGAGGTTGGAAGGCTAGCTGGATCTACCAACATTCAGCAAACCCGATCTTATTCAGAATTGGTCAGGTGGTTAGAAAATAATAGGTGTGAAACTCAAAGGAAAAGTTGTACTCAGACATGTTGGTTTGAGAGCCATTTGCAGTCTGTAAAAGTGTCAGCTGCCATTGAAGGCCTTGCAGTAAGTCAGTCCAGGACAACTTAGTCAGACTCTGGAAGGGATTACAGCAGCACATTTAGTACAGGGAAGGAAGAAGAACTATATGTTGATGTTGACAAGGAGATGGCTGTATACAGTTGGTTCATGATGTACAAATCCTATATTAATTTTATTTAGTTTATTGAAAGGTCTCATAGGGTTAGAATAATTGGGTGCAGATTCTGTCTCAGTGACATTCCAGGAAGGATCTGAAAGATGCTTATACACGCATGTGTTGCTTGACAATGGGGGTAAGTTCTGAGAAATGCATCGTTAGGCAGTGTCATCATTGTGCGAACATCATAGAGTGTACTTACGTGAACCTAGATGGTGTAGCCTACTGCACACCTAGGCTGTGCTGTATAGCCTGCTGCTCCTAGGCTACAAACCTGTACAGCACGTTACTGTCCTCAATACTGTAAGCAATAGTTAACACAGTGGCATTTGTGCATCTGAACATATCTAAACATTAGAAAATGTACAGTAAAAATACCTTATAAAAGATTTTTAAAAAATGGTACATCTGTGTAGGACACTTACCATGAATGGAGCTTGCAGGACTGGAAGTTGCTCTGGGTGTCAGTGAATGGTGGGTGAATGTGAAGGCCTAGGACATCACTGTACTCCGCTGTAGAAACACTGTACGTTTAGGCCACACTAAATTTATTTTAAACATTTTCTTTGTTCAATAATATCTTACTATAACTTTTTTACCTCATAAACTTTTAAAATTTTTTTAGCATTTTAACTGTTTTGTAACAAAATAACACTTTGCTTAAAACACACACACTGTACAGCTGTACAAATACATCCTTAGTCGGTAAGCTTTTTTCTACTTTCAAAATGCTTTACTTATTATTTCTACTTTTTAAGCTTTTTGTTATAAACTAAGACACAAACACACACATTGGCCTAGGCCTGCACAGGGCCAGGACCATCACTGTCACTGTCTGCCACCTCCACGTCTTGTCCCACTGGGAGGTCTTCAAGGGCAGAAACACACATGGAGCTGCCACGTCCTGTTACAGTGATGCCTTCTTCTGCACTATCTCCTGGAGGACCTGCCAGAGGCCGTTTTACAGTGGACTTTTTTCATAAGTAGAAGGAGTACATTCTAAAATAATGACAAAAAGTATATCGTAGTGAATATATAAGCCAGTAGCACAGCTGCTCAGCGTCATCGTGGAGTGCGATGTGCTGCGCGTGGCGGGTGTGCTGTGCGTTCTGCGTGACGGCGCGGCCGCGTGTCGCTCACAGCAGCAGCTTCACGAACGCCTCAGTAGTGCACTGTGCCACGGCGTCACCAGCTGATAGGAATTTTTCTGCTCCATTATAATCTTACGGGACCACTGTCGTATATGCAGTCCATCCTTGACCTAAGTGTCGTTTTGCAGTGCGTGACTGTGTAATTGTAACCCAGGTGAGGATGTGAGCTGTGCCATGAGGTGGTATGGTAGATTGCTGTAGGGTCCTGCCAGCGGGAGGCAGGTCGAGGAGGTTTCACGGAGCAGGTGGTGGTTAAACCCCGAAGGATGAGAGGGCATGTGAGAGATAAGGCTGTCACTCAGCCTTGCCAGAGGCTGAAAGAATAGGGAAACGAGGCCCAGAGCCAGGTAGTCATAGAGCATGCTGGAGAAAGAGTAAATAATTCAGTTTTGCAAGCATAGGGTGTGTGAGGGGAATTGGGAGAACAAAGGAGGGGTGCAGTGCTGCCAGGCTAGTCTGGATTTGGTCCTGTCCTTTGTAGTGACGACTGTTACTCAGATGGGTCGGGTGGCAGTGGATGCAGCCCTGCATAGTGGGGAGATGCCGGAAGTGAGAGGCCACGTAGGAGCCCTCTTTAAGAGTCTAGGCAAGAAATAACAGGGCATGAAGAGCAGGGAATTGACTGGAGGAAATTACCAGGTGATTAGGTATGGAGAAGGGAGGAGACTGGGGACTCGGTGACGATTCTGGAGTTTTGAGCAGAAATAGGGAACACTGGGACAGGAGAAGCAGGACTGGGAGAAGAAATAGGGAACAGTCAAACCCACTAGAGATGCTTGTTTTGCCTTTGAATTCAGTGCTTCTCCTAAAGGTCATATGGCTAAACCTGGTAGGGCACTTCTCTGGGCAGTACCCCCTCCTCTGTCCCCCTGGAGCTCCTTGGGAATCCTTGATGAGGTCCTGATACACAGCACTGGTTGAAGCTGGAATCCTAGTTTGTCAGTTTACAAAACAGAGCCAAAATCTTGAGCAGAAGAAACCATCCATTTTATGATAAAATTGTTGTATTTGTTAGAACATGTTTGCATTATAGGGCCAAGTATAGGAATGAGAAAACTGAAAGGAGAAACAACCCCAGAATTATTCTGCTCTCTGAAGCTTTCTTACAGGGGTCCTTTCCTGAGCCACTTGCTGTCAGCATTGTTGGCTTATTCCAAGGCATCATTTTCATCCTGTTCATGGCCTTCTGGAAATTGAATCTTTGCCTAGCTTGAGATAATAATCTCTTTTCTTTCACATGCTATTTTGTGTCCTAATTTTATGTACAGTCGGCCTTCCACATCTGTGGGTTCTGTGTCCATGGATTCAACCAACTGCGGATCAAACATTTGAGAAGGGGAAAAAACATCTATACTGAACATGTACAGGCTTTTTTTGTGTCATTCTCTAAACAATACAGTATTTACGTAGCATTTCCATTGTATTAGGTATTGTAAGTGATCTAGAGATGATTTAAAGTGTACGGGAGGATGTACGTAGGTTATATGCAAATGCTATACCATTTTATATCAGGAACTTGAACACAGATTTTGGAATCTGAGGGAGGTCCTGGAACCCATCCCCCATGGACGCTGAGGGATGACTGTCTAAATTTGGACCGTTGTCTCTTACATGCTAAAGAAGATGTAATCTGAAGTGGGCAAGGAGTGAATGCCTGGAGGCTGTGGCATGGGACATGCCTTCTGCCCAGTCCCAGCCTGCATTCCTGAACCACGTACCCGGAGCCACTCTTCTCTGTGTTCGTTCACACTGAAAGCATCTTATTCATGTTAGTATCCCTCAGAGGTTGGCAGAGTTTTTTTGTAAAGGGCCAGATAGTAAATATTTTAGGTTTTGCCAGCCATGTGGTCCCAGTTGTGTCTATTCACTGTTGGAGTGCAAAAGCAGCCATAGATAATACGTAAATGAAGCTGTTCCCATAAAGCTTTATTCACAAAAGGAGAAAGAGAAGATGGGCTGGGTTTGGCCCATGTGTAGTTTGTCTCCCCTGCCTTACACTGCTCAGCTGTAGTGACTGTACGCTCACACAAGCAAAGAAGGGGCTAAATTCTCTCTTATGAAACTGGCAGGACCCCTGAAGACAGCAACTTTATGTTTGATAATTATAGTTTTGCTAGACCTTGTGTGTAGATGTCATAATCTGACCCAGCATCATAGCACATACAATTTTATACACACATTGTTAAATTCTTTTTGGAGAAATCTTACCAAATATGGCATATTTTTAAAATAAGGCATAGGTTGTTCTAAGGTCTGTGTGGTATCCTGTGTTAAAATTGGTCTCTGGAATGAAAAAACAATACAAATGGGCAAACTTAATATTTATGGCATAAAAGCAAAAATACTTCAGTGAAGTTTCACAAAAAGCCAACGTTTATTTATTAGAAAACTATTTGTGTGTTGTGTGCCAGTCACTGCATTTGACGTGCTGCTACTGCTCCTGGAGCTTCCCCCTGCAGAGCAGGCTGACTTGGAATAAACCACCTCAGATATGGTAAGTGTTACCAGGTAGAAGCACAGGTGTGCTGTAAAACATATAACCACGGGACTTTATCTAGGCTGGGGTGTTGGCAAAGTGACATTTTGACAGCCCTAAGAAGATGTGAATGAGGCTTGCGTGGATGGACTCAGCCCTCAGGTGTGCAGTGGGAAGCAGTATTGCAGGTGGTCTTTACCTTCTCTCCAGGTTGCAGAGCAAAAGGAAAAAAAAACAGTAGCCAAGAGAACAAAGGCCAGGAAATAGAAAGGACCTGCTGGCTCCCCTTCAGGATGTCAATGTGGATTCCCACAGCTCATCTGGGAACCATAAATACTAGTGTGTCTAACAGCAGTGAGAGCAGGCAGGGGTGTGTCTATGTAAGGTGAAGCTGGAGAGGCGAGCAGGAGGCCAGATCCCGCCTTGCAGGACATTCCTGCAAGATGGGCAGCGGGAAGCCGGGTTTCGAAACAAAGACTGGCGTCATCAGACAGGTCTTTCGAGAATAGTGCTCTGGCTGTGGTGTGGTGATCAGTTTGGAGGAGTATAAGAGTCAGTGCAGGATTAGCGTGATGTAGCCATTCAGTAGTGTATATATATTTCAAAACACCATGGTGTACATGATAAATACATACGTTTCTCATTTGTCAAAATAAATTTTTAAAAAAGTGGATGCAGGAAAAACAGGAGGCTGTCGTGGTTAAGGCAAGAGGGTGTGGCAGCTTGGGTTAGGGCAGTGGCAAGTGGAGTTGAAACATGGATGGATTCGAGATGACGTTTGGAGGTGAGTGGACAAGATGTGGTGACTGATGAAATGTTGGACGTTGAGGATGAGGGAGGTGGCGGCAATGTCACCAGGTTTCTGGCTAGGGTAGCTGCACAGTACAACTGAGGTGAGGCTAGACTACAAGGCACAGCTTAGGGGAATCAGATTATCAGTTCTGTTTTGGACATGTTGAATGTGAGACAGGGAGATTGATTAGACAGTTGAATATATGGGTCTGGAGCTCTGGAGAGTGGTCCAGACCAGGTAATTAATGGCAGCTGAGCCTACCAGCTTCAATGATGTGAGGAGGAGGGGTGGGGAAGGGGCTCAGTAGTGGGTGTTGATTATCCAGGGTTGGTTCTAATGTAATGTTATCATCACATCCCTCCCTTGTGCTTATGTTGAAGACTGTTGAGACTACTCAGTAAGGAGCCCTTTAACTTTTCTTTTCAACAGCTCATTTCTAAATACAGTCTTACGTGGGACATCAACATAAAAATAAAGCAGATAAAAGCAGAGCTGCTTAGGTTGAAAGAAGTATGTTAGACCTAGGACTGAGGTTGCTTAGTTTCTCCCCCATGTGCCCCAGGGGCTTCTTTGTCAACTAGGGCACAGGCTAAAGGCCACGGCTGTAGTAGGGGGAGGAGCGTCCCTCCCTGACTGTGCTCGGGCACTTCTTCCCCAAGGCTGCATGTAATCCACCCCTAGTGCTCAGAGCAGTGCGGGTGGCTCTGACCATCTGTCCGCATCACAGACAAGAGAGCTGGAGAAAGCTGCCTCAGCATTGCTGATTGTTCATAAGGTGGGCTTGAGTTTAAGGGCCAGAGCCTCTTTCCTCCTTGGAGAATGCTTGAGGTGGTTAGCTCTACTAGCTGCCTCACACCTGTGGTCCTTTCTCTCTGTCCCTTTTACAAATATATCCTTCTGACGTTCTCCCAGAAGCTCAAACCTGTAACATTATCTGTTGGGGCATGGTGATTTTCAGTTTCAGTTTTGTTTGGAGAGATTCCCATTAGAAAAGCTCTCCCATTGGTTTTTATATTTTAGGGTCAAGAGAGGAAGTTCTTGAAGAACCAGTTGCATTTGCTCTTGGAAGGAGAGGGGTGGGAAGTGTCTTGTGTTTTCCATAGCTTAGCAGGCACCAGTTCCTTTCTGGCAGTCAGTTCTGGGGTGTGTATTTAATTTTACTTATGTCTGGTCTGGGTTAGGTCCTATAATATGGATATAATTTGCATGTTTAATATGAATTTTGAAAGCCATTGGGTCCTCATAGACTTTCTAGGAGCTAAACAGTACCTACTGTATTTTTACAGGCATTAAATAATTTCTGTAAAGTGCTTAGAACAGTGCTCAGCACAAGTGCTGTGTTTGTTGTGACATTGGTAATCTATTGATCGGGCTATGGGTTGTTAGGTCCTTTGTGAGTCCTCTTTTTGGCTCTTTGAGGGCTCCTCTTGAATTCTACCAGCAACCAAGAGGGGTACAGACAAAAAACTTCAATGATTTAAGTCAGATTCCAAAAAAATTTGAAGAAGGACAGAGTTCTAAAATTACCTAGGGATGTTATAAAGAATCTCTAGGGTCATAAGCAGTGACCAGGTGTGAGGCCGGGAGGATTGGTGCTAAGGGACTGTAGGACTTGCTCTGCTTTTCTGAAGTTCCCCAGCCCTTGAGAAAGCGTAAGTGACAGGAAGGTGGTGTTAAAGAAAACGTGATGCTGATACTTTAGTTAAAGATGGGAAGGCTGACTTTATTCAGGGGGACTGCTATGATGTGGTTTGGCAGTAGGGGAGAGAGATGGACTCAATTCTAAACACAGGGGCAAGTGGGGATTTACAGCCAAGGAGCAAGGTCGCGGTGGGGGCAGGGTGTCGGTGGATGAAAAATTAACACTAAGCAGTGGTAATTCTTTGCTAAACTGACCTAACAGGATTCTTGCTAGGAAGAATAGTTTCATACCATTCTAAAACTAAGACATTTCTTGGTAGACACCTGCAGTATTTAACTTGATTATAGTTACCAATTCTACATGGCAGGGCAATCTGTTCTGTTACCTGAGGTTACGTTTTGCAACCAGCTTACCATCTTGAAAGGTTTACCAGGAGGCTATACCGTTTAAAGTGCTTTCTAAAATGCTTTTGTAGGATTGTTTTTAATGGTTGAGGTAAGCTCCTGCTCTAACATACCAATTTTTGAAAAATTCCAGAATCAAATTATTAGTCATATTCTATGGCAAGTGGCCCAGAATACTGGGTCCTTGATGATTCTTTATGCATGATTTGGAGGGGACCTCAGAATCTTTGGGGAAAAATTGGCACTGCCCTCACCTTGTTTGAAGCTGAGTGATGCAATTCTCAGGCCATACGTATTTTAGGCCTTTCAATTTTGAGTGGCAAGGAGTTTGAGTTGTACCTTTCCTCTGTTTTAACTGAAGCACCAGTCTGTCAGGCAGCCAGCCTTAGCCTAGGTGGGTTTATTCTCTTCAGCGGGGGTCGGGGAGTGTGATTCTACTTTGCAGGGGGTGTGTGTGGGGGTTCCATTAGCTGAGAACAGTACCACTGGAGAAGATGTTGGCTATGTATTAAATGAATGAAGGTGGTATCTTTAGAATGAATGTTCAGATGAAAATGTTTAGTAGACAATTGTAAAAGAGCGGCTGGAGCTTAGAAAACAGTAGGAAAGACAGAGATTTAGAAGTCTTTAGGTTTCTAAAACCTAAAGCACTGAAAGTCAGGAGATAAAGGTTTTAATCTAGAGTCTGCCATGATATCGTCCTAGGCTTAGTCACTTCTCTGGGATTGTTAACCCTTGTTTGTGAATAAGATTGTTGATCTCACAGGCCTCTTTCAACTCTGAAAATTTGTTCTAAAAAGGAAAATATATTCTTTTGGAATTTGCTGGGCCCTGTGGTCGTGCTTTGGGGTATGTGTTGTCATGACAGTACGAATGCTCATTTCAGTGTCCAAGTCAGTGATGTTCTGTGTAGAGAATTAGAAATAAACCAGAGGCACTTTCCTAAGATAGGTCATTATTTGGTGTTAGTAAGTGGTCATTCGCATACATTTCCGTAAGCGAGCCTGGTAACCTTCACCGTAGGTCTGTCGAGATGGAAGTCATGTAGCTGAGTTAAGGGGAAACACAAGTGTGGTTAGGTTTTGGATGTTCTCCCTGTCCCCAAAGCCCCCTCTGGTAATGTTGGCACATTTCAAACTGACAGTCTGTAAACAAGGCGCCAGAGTCTCAGGTGAAAGCCCGGGAGCCGTGGGCAGTGTGAGTGCAGCCTGTCTCCGCGAGACTCTGCTGCCCCTCAGTGGCATCGGCCTTTAGTTCATACGCTGCAGAATGGACACTTTCCTGCTTTGGAAGGAGTTTCCAATGGCCGACCCACCTTCACTCCCGCCCCCGTTCCCGGGAGGAGGTGCGTAAAGCCTGTATTTCAGTGTTACAGTAGTTTCCTAAGGCTGCTACAACAAAGTACCAGAAACTTGGTGTCTTAAAACAACAGAAATTTTATTCTGTCACCATCAGGAGGCCAGAAGTCTGAGATCAGGGCGTCAGCAGGGCTGCACTGCCTTGGGAGGCTGTAGGGGAGAATCTGTTCTTTGTCCCTTCCTGCTTCTGGTGGCCATTGGCGCTCCTTACGGTTGCATCGCTCAGGTTTCTGCTTCTGTGATCACACTGCCGCCTCCTCTCTCTCTCTCCTTTGTATGTCTCTTAGTATCGGGACACTTGCCATTGGATTTAGAGCCCACCTGGATAAGCCAGATGGTCTCATCTCAAGGTCCTTAATTACATCTGCAAAGATCCTTTTTCCAAATAAGGTCATGTTCTTAGATTCCAGGGATTTGCTGTGGATGTATCTTTGGGGGGGCCACCCAGTCACCCCACTGCAGGTGATTAGCACCATTTCTCTCCGCTGTTTGTTTTTTTTAATCTTTAAATTCCCCTTGCAGCTGTGCTGCGAAACCTGCCCTGTGTGACCAGTGTTCCCTTTTGTTCCAGGTGGTGGCCTGTGTGGAGCCGGCTTGTGCCATGGTCCACCAAAGGTTGCTGCTCAGTACATAGCTGCTTCCGTATTTGCGTTGATTGTATTACTTTCAAATAGCCAGTTAGTTTTTTTCACAGAAAGAAAACTGTAGCTAAGATTTTTTTGTGTTAAAATGGTAAAATATGGAAAACTTGACAGATTAAACCACTGAATTGCACTTAAGTAGGAGTGTAAGTCAGTAACATTTTATTTTGTAATATGTATGAAATAATTTCTGTTTTGAGGCCGTCTTTAATTGCTGCTCTGTTTCTCCGCAGGTCTTTTAGATAACCCTGAGCTTCGCGTGGTCCTCGTCTTTGGCTATAACTGCTGTAAGGTGGGAGCCAGCAGTTACCTGCATCGAGTAGTCAGCACTTTCAGTGACATGAACATCATCCTGGCTGGGGGCCAGGTGGACAACCTGTCATCGCTGACTTCTGAAAAGTATGTCTGGTGTAGTTCTGATTTCTTTTGTGGATGGGCAGAAATGGTCTCAGGTTTTTGTTACTTTCGGGTTTTTTAAAAAAACATTTAAAAAATTGTTAAGGTAATAGTTCGTTCCATTTTGCAGTAGATGTTGCCTAAGGGGCCTATTCAACATAATTCTGCTTACAGTTGAAGAATTACATATTTAATATGTTGTCCTTTAAGAACTTCCTAGTTGGACTCACATTTTCAAAATTGGTTTTCAACATTGTTGATCTTTCCTTTGACCGCTGTGGTGCTCTGTGTGAACTCAGTATGTCCTTTCCTCTCTAGTTCTCTTTCCTCCTTTAAAGAAATACATGGGCCGGGCGTGGTGGCTCACGCCTGTAATCCTAGCACTCTGGGAGGCCGAGGCGGGCAGATTGCTCAAGGTCAGGAGTTCGAAACCAGCCTGAGCAAGAGTGAGACCCTGTCTCTACTATAAATAGAAAGAAATTAATTGGCCAACTAAAAATATATATAGAAAAAATTAGTTGGGCATGGTAGTGCATGCCTGTAGTCCCAGCTACTTGGGAGGCTGAGGCAGGAGGATCGCTTGATCCCAGGAGTCTGAGGTTGCTGTGAGCTAGGCTGACGCCACGGCACTCTAGCCGGGGCAACAGAGTGAGACTCTGTCTCAAAAAAAAAAAGAAAGAAAGAAATATATGGTTAAAGTGGATCTTCATGGCAAAACTCAGCCTCCGATATGCTCAGTGCTTTGGGAGTAATATTAACTATGGCAGTTCTCAAATCACAAACCTTTTCTCCACAAGCATTTTACAGGGCCCACTGGTGTTCCTTGGCACACATTTTTGGAAATTCTGTACTAGATCTTTTGAAAAGCTTCTTCAAGCTCAAAAATCGTGGAATTTTGATTTTTGTGACTAAGGCTTTTGCTTTCAAAGATAATAAATATTTGCTCTTCTATCTTGGGAGCTATTACTCCCTTTACTCCCTTTCCATTTTGAATGAAAGTATGTGACGTTTTGAATTTGAGCTAATTAAGTGAACATAAACATTGTTTCCAAAAGCAGGAAAATGAGATCTCACCAACCCCTAATACTTGTAAACACTAGTATTTATTTCTCACTATATTTATGTTTAATGTTTGGTTCCTAGAGTGGGGACTTGGGGACAGACTGTTGGAGATTAGTATCTATAAGAGCAATGTCAATCATCCTAATTACGGCTTTCTCCTGGTAGTCTCTGTGGATTTGGGAAAGCAAATAGCTACAGCTAAGGTCCCTAGACCTCCAGTGGGGAAGACGAGGGAAAAGCCAAGTGCACGGAATCCCAGCGAGTGAGAGATCACACACTGGGTTTTGTGCATACATGCACCTAATTCTTGGTATTCCTCTCTTGCCTAATTTCTTCCCTGTCTTTGTGATTCCCTTCAAGTTGTATACATATAGGGCAGTGGTGACTTTATACAATTTACCTTTGAAATGCAAATATTTCACTTAGACTTATGTGAGGTGCTAGCCTCACAGTGTGGCTATTTGCGTATCATCTACTTTTTATGCCTAATGTGGGAAATACACCTCCTGACATCATTATGCCTTATGTGACACATTAATTTTAATGTGGTCCTCATACTGCATCCATGGGTAAAAGAAGCCATGGAGTGCCCATATAACACAACCTACCTCCGCCCTCAAGAAGATAGGTAAATGTTTGAGGTAAGAGATTCACAACATTTATTAACAACTGTATATCAAAGAGGAAAAGTGATAAAAAAGCAGCACAGGACTTTTGAAGATGGATTTTGCTCTTCACAGACTGGTTTTGCCACTAGTTAGCCTTATTATCTTCATCACTTAACCTGTTTGAGTCTTGAGTTTCTCACTAACCCAGTGAATCTCACCCATTTTACAGAGTCAGATGTTGGTAAACATGATAGAAATGTAACATATGTACTTGTTTCTCCTCCAGTGGGTATTCACTGTATTATGCTTTATAACCTTTATCAACATTGTATTTACTTTCGTAAGGATCAAATATTTAAAAAATATCATGAAAATACAAAAAGAAAGCATCAGTTTTTACTATAAGAATAAGCTGAATTCTAGTCTCAAAGCAATGAGCAAGACTTCCTAATGGACCAAACAAAGCTAAAACTTCTAGAGTTAATAGGTTTTTAAAATTACCCTCCATGATAATATTTTTAATACACCTCTTTCAGAATTTGATAGCTAAGGGTGGGGTGGGGAAGATGTTAATGATATAAATAATACCAAAAAGCTTCATTTAATCTTTGTGTATATGAATTGGAAGGTTCTTTTTAAGTAAGTCAGGAAGGTAAGGATACTCTATACCTTCTAACGATCCAAGATGGGTTTCAGAAATCTTTGTGGATGTGCATTGTCTCTTTGCATTTGTGATTGAAAAAAATAGTGGCTTCTCTTGATTTTTCTTTTATACTTTAAATTTTTAATTTTGCTTCATAATATATTGCCACTTTTCTCATTTAATTTTCCAGGAACCCTCTGGATATTGATGCCACTGGTGTGGTGGGACTGTCATTTAGTGGACACCGAATCCAGAGTGCCACTGTGCTCCTCAATGAGGATGTCAATGATGAGAAGACTGCTGAGGCTGCCATGCAGCGTCTCAAAGCGGCCAACATTCCAGAACAGAACACCATTGGCTTCATGTTTGCATGTGTGGGCAGGGGCTTTCAGTATTATAGAGCCAAGAGGAATGTTGAGGCTGATGCGTTTAGAAAGTTTTTTCCTAGTGTTCCCTTGTTTGGTTTCTTTGGAAACGGAGAGATTGGATGTGATCGGATAGTCACTGGGAACTTTATATTGAGGAAATGTAATGAGGTAAAGGATGACGATCTGTTTCATAGCTACACAACCATAATGGCACTCATTCATCTGGGGTCATCTAAATAAAGCCATCTTTAAAGTGGCTTTCGCGGTCTATATCTTTTAGGTTCTGTCTTGGGATATGTGTATTTCAAACAAAAATACTTTAGATATATCTGTTTTGTAGCTTTGATTGATGCTCTACGATCACATAGGGGTAGTTTTTAATACATTAGATTAAAGGCAACTTTGTATGTAACGTAACACAGACCAAGAGTTGAGAGCTTTTGTATCCGGCAGGAGCGGACGGACCACAGCTGTGTTCCACCAGGTCCTGTAGCCGTGTAATGTGACTGTAAGTCTTCCTGTGTAGGAAAATCAAAAGGGATTCATCAGTAGGATGGAGATGGAAGACATTCCACAACTACCTCTTTGTATTACTCGATGATCTTTTAACAGAATCATGAAGACATTTTTTTCTCCCTTAATAAAGGAGAAAAATATACAGATGGCTTGTTTGAGAACTCTTTCTCTGCTTTTCAATTTTATGAATTTTTCAGAAGTTGTAACAATATTATTACTGACTTTTTACTTGGTAAAAATTAAAGAACTATTTTTGTTTTGGTATTCTAAATTTATTCAGATAGATTGCCAAGACTAATCAGTATTTTATTATTTTATAAGTAAAACATTTTCCTTTTTTCCTCAATAAAGAAATTGCAAGAGAAAATCTTTTTTTCACCTAGTTCTATATAGCTAACTGGCAGACTAGAGAATTATATCACCTAATTTTGGTTTTATAATAATAAAACATACCTTGGAAACTCATTCAGATAGTGTTGTATATTTCATTGCTTTTGGTGGGTAAACAAAGGAAGTAAACTGATGCATTGTGAATGAAAACTAAGAATAGTAGGTATCTTTTAGCTAGTCAATGCTGTCATATTCCTAACAGAGTGGTTTTCACATCTGAATTTCTAATTGCAAAAATATCTAAATGATAGATGTGCAGGCAACACGAGTTTTCCCTCATTATGCATTCTTTCCTTTGCACACAGTGGTAGAACCTTTGATTGTTCAGTGAGGCGCAGGCCTCCCGGAACAAAGACTACATTGACCAGTCACCTGTGTAGGTATGACTGTGTTCTGGGCAACAGAATGTGAGGGGGAAATGATGTGTATCCTATAAAAGCCCATGACCTTTTTTTTCTTTATTTTTGCCCCTTTCTCCATCCTGTTGCTTGGAATGTGGATCTGGTAGTGAGCCATCCTAGACCCTGCAGAGGAGGCAGCACCCCATTGTGGCAGAGAATCCCACATGGATCCTGGGTCTTTGTACAGCCTTGTTGCAGCGCTGCCATTAAGTGGCCTGGACCACCTACCTCCAGACTGCTTTATAAGAGAAAGTAACATTGGCTTGCCTAAGCCACTGTTGTGGTGGTGGTGTTTTCTTTTAGGTCTTTGTTGCAGGATATCCTTATATGAGCATGTCCTACCTGGTACAGTTTAACATAACTAATGTATGGCACTTTTGTAATGGTCAGTGGTTCTAACAGGACAGTAGAAAACTTGCAGGGTAAGTAAAAATCAAATGTATTAACGTTCCTGCTTTTCTGTTTTTATCAGTTTTCTATTGCTTTTTACCTCAAAAGATTTTTCTCTTGTTACTTATATATATGATAAAAACACTTAAGATTCCTTTATCTTCCGGCATTATAAACCTTAGTTCCTGAGGAAAGCCTAAAGAAAAGTTTGATTGTCAGGACTTTTAATCTGTGAATATTTATGTTTAGCCATCACTGCTTAGTTGTTAACTTTTCTATTTCACGTTGGTGTGCATTATTAAGTAGACAGTACCTCAAAATTCTAGTCCCTGAATGTGCTCATATAGCATTTAAGACAAACATTCTATAATTTTTTGCCTCTGATATTAACCACAGTTGGTTGGTTGAGTAGAAGAAAAGCAGTTTTTAAAACTGAAAATATGAACAAAATGAGCCTGAGAATTGAAAGGATTATTTTACTTTTTCAAACTAATACATAAAATACTTTGTTATTTCTCAACGGAGAGTCTGCTGCAGGAGAATGTCACCACGCGATATTTGACGTTACTGCTGAGCCTTCAGAGCTTGTTATGAACAATAAAATCATTTGGTTACATGGTTGCAACCTTAGTGCACAGTAGAAAGGGGAGAAGTGACCGACAGAGACGACAATAGTACTAAGTCACCCTCCCTGCCTCTCAAAGGCCTCTAGGTTATGTGGAAAGAGAATAGTAATTTAACCAAAGTTAAAGCTCAGTAACTACTTTGTTACAGTTTTGAAAGGCTTGTCTTAAAAAAGCAAGCAAGCAATAAAGGAATAATTACTGTTTCTGCCAAAAACAAACTAAATTCCTAGAGTTGACAACCATTGTGGTCCTTTATGAAACAAAAAAAAATGATCACATGAAAAAAATCGAGGCAAGCACAAAAAGAGGAGTAAAGGTGTACCCGTAGTGTAAGTACTGAGTTGCTGCCTTCTCTCAAGTGAAGATCAGATTACAGAATGGTTTATTTAATCAAGACATTCAAAAATACTGATTTTCAAAACAAAATCATTTCTAGGGCTACAATTTGCTTTGTAAAAGGCTCCATCAAGAAATATGTTCCCATTCCCTTCAATCCAGGCAGAATGAAAGCCCTTACCAGCCAGTGGACATCTTAGGGAGAGGGAAGGTAGGCATCGGAACTAAGGCATAGGATGGACGCGCCCTGCAGAGTGATGGAACGGGGTCCAGTAAGCTGCCTCACTACAGTTCTCTCGATTTTGCTTAAACCTGGATATCTCAACGGAGGAGGCCAGATAGCAGATTGTCACTGATTTATATTGCAGATTTAACAAAATGAATGTGCAAAGAATTATTATACAATAGAAATAAACTTACAAATCTGAGAACTTTCTATGTAATCTACAGGAATTTTCAAGGAAAAATAAATGTGCTTTTGTCATTTTATACACACACAGTCTGGTCCAGGTTTGTACTACCATAAATTCAGTTTGAATGGGAACAGAAGACTCCAAATACTGTGGATGAGAAATCATGAGATTTTAGATTATTGCCTTGCTTTTCAGTTGTAGAAACTGGGTGTGAGTTGGCTTAATGAAAATCCTAAAATAGTAAAATATAATAAGCATCAGTAATATCCTTATTAAATGAACAAAATTAGCACCTCTACTATGTAAAGACTGTGTTACCAGAAAGTTACTTTAACATTGGCCAAATAGTCCAATAGTCCACGGCAGAATAGTCAGATATTTGCAAAACGTGTTTTTTTGTTTTTTATAGTTCACTTCTGCCTTATGCCACAACTGAAGACAAGTGACAAGAACATATGCTGCTACAGAGCAGAAAACGTTGGCAGAAGCCAACAGATGTCATTTAATGTTTTGGTACTGAGAGTGTGTGGACCACTTTTTCTTTTTCTTTTTTTAAGAGATGAGGTCTCATTCTGTTGCCCAGGCCAGAATCGTAGCTTACTGCAGCCTCAAACTCTTGGGCTCAAGCAATCTTCCTGCCTCAGCCTCCCACATAGCTAGGACTATAAGGGCATGCCACCACACCTGGCTAATTTTTCTCATTTTTTGTAGAGACAGGGTCTTGCTGTGCTGCCCAGGCTGGTCTGAACTCCTGGGCTCAAGTGATCCTCCTGCCTCTGCCTCCAAAAGTGCTGGGATTATAGGCATAAGCCACCATGGCTGGCCATACTTTCATTTCTTAAGCAGATTTTATAAAAGTTTTTGTTTTTAGCGATTGTCATCATAGCCAGGAAAAAAAAAAAGGCAAGATTCATTAATTTAGAAGAAATTGAAAGAAAATGTATTCATTAACACTGATGATGTTAAATGCAAATGATCAGATGGAGAAGAATTTTGAGACCATTGTCTTAACACTTTTCTAATTCTGACTAACCAAAATTCAAACATCATATAGTTAATAAATACACTCTACTCAAGGTCTTGTCCTAATACTAGAATTACAGACAGGAATAAAACATAATTCACCTAAGTGCTGCCAGCAAAACGGACTGTGAAGCTCCATGCTCTTGTGCCCCCATAGAAACACTGAAAATAACAAGGGGCAGCTGTCTGAGCCAGCCTGTGAGAGGGCTAGAAAACGGTTAAAGGCTTACAGCAACCAAGGGAATTATCAAGGAAAGCTATCTTTAAAACAATAGGACAATTTTGTGATTCCTCCCCCGCCACTGGCTCTTGCCCCACCCCTCCCTGGCATAGTGGCGATCTTGTTCTTGAAGCAGCAGAAGGCCATTCCTAGGTCCCTCCCTTGGACTGGAGGAAGCAGAATAGACCTTATTTGCAAATTATTGGGTATGTTTTTTCTACTCTGGGGATGCCTGAAGGACTGACACAGGTACTTACCTTTGTTTCACCTAACTGGAAAGCTGGGGACTTCTTGTAAAAGCTGCAAGGACTCACAGATGCCCCTAGCAAGAGGTTATGGGTGGAGACATAAAACAGCGCGGCTAATACCCAGAGGAGGAGCTGGGGTCAGACTTTGGGAAACTGGGACATTCAAAAACAGTCATATGTACAAGGGAGATTTAAAATGTCACACACATGCCCAGGGAAGAGACTCAGAAAAGTTCTGGGACCTAAGCTGTCACCTTAGTATGGTCCCTAAGATCAGTGCAAGCCTAAGAGTTGGAAGATTACCCTAGCACAAAGCTAACCTGAAAAAACTGGGAGAGCTCCTGGCATTCAAGGGTATTTCTGTCAAAATAGCTGAAAATAAGATAAAAAGAACAGAGACTTAAATGACCACATACAAAAGGGAAGTCTTTTGTAAAAATAGTTTGGAAAAGTCTCAAAACAAATGGATGAAAGCCTTTAGCAAAAATAAACCAAGTGGAAAACCCAGGAAAAGGGGAGAAGCTGATACCTTGAGTTACCATATTGTAATAGTGAAATGCCCAGGTTTCAAGGGAAAAACCACAAGCCATGCAAAGGAACAGGGAAAGCCCAAAGGATCAAAATTAATTGGCAGACATTGTCCCTAAAGAAACCCAGACATTAAACTCACTAGACAAAGATGAAGATAACTGTCTTAACACACTGACTGCCACACTAGAAGAAAAATTTTTTTTCCTTGGGGCCATAGCGTTCTATTATGAAAATAGAATAAAAACTTCGAAAACAAAACAGTCCTTTCTAATGTAATGAAAATTTGTTATTTTTTATTGTTTTCTGTGCATGAGTTATATGCAACTTGAAAAATACTTCTCACAGCTCCCAAGGTGAAGAGATGTGTGAGTTACATATACTGCACGAGGCCCTGGGCTCAAAACTGGTGTGAGTTAAATACAGCTCACATGGCTGTTAATATGTTAAATATGCTTAAAGGGCTAAAGGAAGAAATGGACAAAGAAATCAGGAAATGATAAATTAACAAAATCAGAATATCAACAAAGAGATAAGAATTATTAAAAAAAACAAAGAATTTGGGAAGAGAAAAATGAAATTTTCGCTGTAGGGATTCAGCAGCAGATTTGAGCAGGGTGGGGAAAGGATCAGCAAACTTGAGACAGGACAACTGAAAGCAGAAAGGACAGAAATTCAAGTCTCAGTTATTTAAAAAGATACATATCACACACAAGATAAAGAAGATA
This sequence comes from Lepilemur ruficaudatus, assembly GCA_963574885.1. Taxonomy (NCBI): domain Eukaryota; kingdom Metazoa; phylum Chordata; class Mammalia; order Primates; family Lepilemuridae; genus Lepilemur; species Lepilemur ruficaudatus. Next base: position 18,395 of record CAUYRT010055900.1, read on the forward strand.
GAAAGTATATTCTCAGGCCACAACAGGATGTAGTTAGAAATCAGTAACAAAAGGAAAACAAAAACTCACAAATTTGGAAATTAAGCAACACATTCTGAAACAACTAATGGGTCAAAAGAGAAATCACAGGGAAATTAAAAAGATTAATTAAAAACACAAACACAAGATACCAAAATTTATGGGATGCAGCAAAAGCATTGCTAAGGTGGAAATTTATGGCCATGAGTGCTTTACATTAAAAAAAATAAAGATCTCAAAACAGTAACCTAACTTTACAAAGTAAGGAGTGAGAAAAAAAGAACTAACCCTAAAGGTAGCAGAAGGAAGGAAATTAGAGCAAAGATAAAAGAAATTAATAGAAGAACTAGAGAAAATCAACGGAACCACAAGTTCTTTAAAAAGATCAAAAAGTAGAAAAACCCATCCCTAGATAGACTAAGAAAAAAAAAGCCTCAAATTGCTAAAATAAGTGAAAATGGGGAGAACACTGATTCTACAAAAATGAAAAGGGTTATAAGAGTACTATGAACTATTGTACACGAACAAATTTTACAACTTAGATGAAATGAACAAATTCCTAGAAAGGCAAAACCTATCACTGCTGAACCACAAAGAAATAGAAAAATCTGAATAGACCTATAACTAGTAAGGAGATTGAATTAGTAATCAAAATTCTCCCGAGAAAGAAAAGCCTTGGACCTGATGGCTTCACTTGTGAATTCTACCATGCAATTAAAGAAGAAATAAGACCCATCTTTCCCAAACTTTTCCCAAAAATTGAAGAGGAGGAACACTTCCTAACTCATTCTAAGAGGCCAGCATCACCTGGATACCAAAGCCAGACAAAGGTACTACAAGAAAAAAAAAAGCTACAGACCAATATTTTTCATGAACATTGACTCAACAATCCTCACAAAATACTAGCAAATTGAATTCAGCAGCATATTAAAAGGATTTCACCATGACCAAGTGGAATTAATTCCTAGACTGCAAGGACTGTTCGACATACAAAAACCAATCAATACACCACATTAGGAGAATAAAGGGGAAAAAAACCACATGACCATCTCAATTGATACAGAAAAAGCATTTGACAGAATTCAACATCCTCTTATGATTAAAAACAACAAATGAACAGAAGCAAGCTGTCAACATACTAAAAGCCGTATGTGAAGATCCCACAGTGGACATCATGCCCAATGGTGAAGGACTGAAAACTTGTCCTCTAAGGTCAAGACAGGGCTGCCCACTTTCACCACTTCTATTCAACATAGTGCTGGAAGTTCTAGCCTGAGCAATTGGTCAAGGAAAACAAACAAAAGGCATCCAAGTTGGAAAGTATGAAGTAAAATATCTCCACTCACAGATAATATGATCTTATATGTAGAAAGCGCTAAAGATTCCACAAAAAAAAGAGCTAATATATGAGTTTGGCAAAGTAACAGGATACAAAGTCAGCACACAAAAATCAGTTGCATTCTGTACACGAACAATGAACAATCTGAAAGGAAAATTACAAGAAGTTTCATTTGCATTAGCATCAAAAAGAATAAAATACCTAGGAATTAACAAAAGTAGGTGAATGACTTGTGCAATGAAAACTATACAACATTGCTGAAAGAAATTAAAGATGACATAAATAAATGGAAACACATCCTGTGTTCATGGACTGGAAGATTGAATATTGTTAAGATATCAATACTACCCAAGGGGATTTACAGATTCAGTGCAACTCTATCAAAATCCCAATAACCTTTTTTTTTGGCAGAAATAGAAAAACTCATCCTAAAGTTTATATGGAATCTCAAGGGACCCCAGATAGTCAAATTGATCTTAAAAAAGAATTAAAAAGCTGGAGGACCCACACTTGCTGATTTCAAAACTTACTACAAAACTATAGTAATAAAAAAGTGTGACTCTATCATAAAGTCAGACATACAGACCAATGGAATAGAATAGAGAGCCTAGAAATAAACCTTCATATGTAGTTAAATGATTTTTGAGAAAGATGCCAAGACCATTCGATGGGAAAAGGACAGTTTTTTCAACAAATGGTGGTGGGAAAACTGGGTAGCCACATGCTAAAGGATGAAGTTGGAACCTTACCCAAGCATGCAAAAATTAACTCAAAATGGATCAATGACCTAAATGTAAGAACAAAAACTATGAAACTCTTAGAAGAAAATGGGGAAAGCTTCAGCATGTTGGATGTGGCAATGCTTTCTTGGATTTGAAACCAAATTCATAGGCAAAAGGAAAAACGAGACAAATTAGACTTCATCAAAATTTTAAAATCTTGTGCATTGAAGGACACTATCAACAGAGTAAAAAGGCAGCCCACAGAATGGGAGAAAATATTTGCAATTCATATATATGATAAGGATTTAATATCCAGAATACACACAAAACACCTAAAATGCAACAACCAAAAAACCTGATTAAAAAGTAGCAAAGGACTTGAATAGACAGGTCTCTAAAGAAGATATGCAGATGGACAATGAGCACATGAAAAGGTGATGAAAAGATGCTCAATAAACAACAGGGAATGCACATCAAGACCACAATGAGATACCACTTCATACCTATTTAAAAAAAAGCAAAAACAGAAAGTAAGTGTTGGCAAGGAAGTGAAGAAACTGAAACTCTTGTACATTGCTGGTGGAAATATAAAGTGGTGCAGATGCTGTAGAAAGTGGTACGGCAGTTTTCAAATTAAGTATAGAATTACCATTTGATCAGCAACTCCAGTTCTGGGTGTATACACAAAATAACTGAAAGTAGGGGCTTGAGGGTAGATTTGTATACCAGTGTTCACAGCAGGATTATTCACAGTATTGAAAGTTGGAAACAACCCAAGTATCCATCAACAGATGAATGGATAGACAAAATATGGTATATCTATAACAAGGGAATATTATTTGGCCATAAAAAGGAATGAAATTCTGATACATGCTACATCATGGATGAACCTTTAAGACATTTATGTTAAGTGAAATAAATCACAAAAGGACAAATACTGTGTGATTCCATTTATATGAAGTACCTAGAATAATGAAATTTATACAGACAAAGTAGGACAGTGGTTACTTTCTGTCAGGGGTTAGGGGCAGGAGTGAATGGGGATTTATGGTTTCAGGGGTACAGAGATTTAGTGTGGGGTCACGGAAAAGTTCTGGAGATGCATCATGGGGATGGCTGCCGCGCAGTGTGAATGCACTTAATGCCACTAAACCACATACTTCAAAGTGGTTAAAATTTAAATCCTATGTATATTTTACCACAATAAAATTTTTAGACCACTAAAAAAAATACATGGCCTAGCTATTTTTTAAAAAGAGCCATCAAGCCACAAGACATAGAAGACTCTTAAATGTGTATCACTAAGTGAAAGAGGGCAGTCTGAAAGGCTATGTACTCTATGATTCCAAGTATATGACATTCTGGAAAAAGCAAAGTTAGACAGTAAAGACATTAGTGTTTGCCAGAAGCTCAGTGGGAGAGAGGGAGTGGTAAACACTAGGATTACAGGAGATGTCAAAACCCATGAAACTGTACAACAAAAAGAGGAACTTAATGTAAATTACAGACTTTAGCGAATAAGCATGTGTCAGTATTGGTTCATTAATTAAATATATTGCACCAGTGTAAGCTGTTTAACAGAGGAACTGGATGGGGGAGGGAGCACATGGGAACTCAGTACTATCTGCTCAGTTTCCCCGTAAATCTAAAACTTTTCGAAGAATAAAGTATTAATTAAAATTAATTTTAATTTCAAATAAATAAAATTATTTAAATTAAAAATAATTTTCATTTTATGTGCTCTCAGTGTCTCATGCTCATGTGTGTTTGTTGAATAAGTGAATGACGGGTGAATGAATGAATCAATGACACTAGTGACAGATTCCGTTCCCAGTGCCTACATGGGCCTAGGCTGTGTAGAAAAGCCAACTTGCACGCCAGTCGTGAGGAGGACGTGGGTCAGACAGAGGTGGGCCGCGACAGCCAGCCAGTGCCTGCTCTTCTGCCTGAGCCACTTGCCAGCCCCAGGCCTCCCCATCACACACTGCTCCAGCACTTTATTGCTGTACTTCCTTGAAGTCACTATTGCTTTTGTTCCTTTTCTTCTTTTTTTTCCACATAACTTAGATGGGAAAAAAATGGAGAAATTAAATTGTTCTGACCTAACCAATTCTTAATTTGCACCTGAAAAGATTAAAACTTCCCATTCTACAAAATCATGCACTAGAAATTATAGGCCTTATGAAGAAAACAGGTTTGGAACTTGGTAACCAGTGTAGTCACAGCAAAAATCCCAAATTTCCACTGGCATCTGCACTGAGAATTAGTCTATCTTTTGCAGTCTTAAACTTCCAAATCTGTGTTTCTTCCTGTGAGATACCGATCCTTGAAATCAATCCCTTCTAACAGAAACCATTTTTTTCAATATTAAAAACATGACATAGAGGTATCCTTCTTCATCAATCGGTGCTTTTTTCTATTTGCCAGGTGAAATGTCTTCACAGCTTTTCCCCTGTACTTGCAGCTTCTCAGATACCTTAACACAGCAAAAAGTGAGGTGGTTTATGAATCCACTACACCAGCCACTCCTTGCACTACAAGGATTCTTATCTGCCTTTTCATAAGATCTTCACATACTCCTTCTCTCTAGCTGTAAGAACATTTGTCCCTGATTGCTTCAATACATTAGCTTGCTGGGAAAAGTCATTTTGAACCAATGTGACTTCCACATTATACCGATATCATTCCCCGGTTTATCAGTCGCTTGTGAGCTGATGTACGTCACAGAAGCACATGTACCTGGCAGCAGAGCAGACTGTCTTGTGATATGATAACTTACACAAGTGTTTTGTTTAGGAAATGAAGGGTTAAATTTTTAGTTTCTTTCACCTTATGTTGTTTCGTTTTCTGCCTTTGTAAAATAAAAGCAGTGATTCGGTTCACTTTGACGTTTCTTCAGTGTCCTCCATGACCTATGGAAAACAGTTAAGAACTGACATGTTTTCTCCATTGTGATTTTTTAAATACGCACACCTACCTACACATCTCTCTTATCTTATTCACATATTCAAACCTGACTCTTCTGTAGGATAGATCTAAATCTAAATCCCTACATGTTGTAACAACAATCTCATCTAGGGCTTTAAGATAAGCATTTCATTGTGAATTTACTCACTGTGGTAGGCACTGGTATGGCTTGTCTCTACCAGGTTGATATCATACTGGACGGAACTGGCTCTCTGAAGGTGGCCCTTCCTGACAACAAATAAGAGAAACACAAAAATAGAAAAATGGGTAATAGGAAAGTATGTCAGAAGACCTAGAAAGCAAGTTTAAACTTTAATATTTGGAAGTTCATTTTCTTTCCACAATTACCTGAAATTGTCAGGGATGCTTTAAAACTGCATCCCATTATTTAACAAATCGATCAGTACAGGTGGGGCATCTGTGGGGACTTCAGATGCTGATGATACCACCTAGTCTTTCTCCTTTAAGACAGCAAAGCTGTTATAACTTAGTGTAATTTTTTGTGTTTTATTTATTTAAGATCCCCCTTACACGTCAAGTGCTCTTTCTGAAGAGGTTAATTTCCATTTTTAGTTGGGACTGTTACGTGACATGGAGTGGCTTTAGTCAACTATTCTATTGATGGCATTTTAAAACATCATTTTGGACATTTTTAAGGTTTCAGTCCCTCAGATTTTTGGGTCATCTGATCAATTAATACAGGTTATAATTTATGTGATCATGACATATTTTTTAAAAACTACTTTAAAGATTTTAGAATGTACAGTTACTCCTGAAACTATTGATCCTACCCCAGATTTTAGCATTAGTGGGGTACCATCCTGGACCTTATTCAAAGATGGCATTAGTTGGTAATTAATGTTCAAAAGGCCCTCAGTTTAAAGCAATTTTAACCATGAATGGACCAAAAACTATTACAATAAACAGTTTCATTCTTGAAAGCACCACATTTCCAAGAGACAAATACATTTTCACATGGTCTGTACATAACAACCTAAATTTTACATCTAGATGCCATAAGCAATAGTTGTTCATGTTATTCTTCAAATTAATTCCACTCTGGACACTATGACATACCTCTGCTCATATATCTGCTTGGTTGTTCTTCAAAAAATGAAAAGTGGGCCAGCCATGGTGGCTCACACCTGCAATCCTAGCACTCTGGGAGGCTGAGGCGGGAGGATCGCTCGAGGTCAGGAGTTCGAAACCAGCCTGAGCAAGAGCGAGACCCCGTCTCTACTAAAAAATAGAAGGAAATTAATTGGCCAATGAAAACTATATAGAAAAAATTAGCCAGGTGTGGTGGCGCATGCCTGTAGTCCCAGCTACTCGGGAGGCTGAGGCAGAAGGATCGCTTGAGCCCAGGAGTTTGAGGTTGCTGTGAGCTAGGCTGACGCCACGGCACTCTAGCCCGGGCAGCAAAGTGAGACTCTGTCTTAAAAAAAAAAAAAAGAAAAGTGTATGATTTCAAACACATCGCAACCCTATCTGAACATTATTCAAGGATGTTGTTTTTGTAAGCATGTTAAGGATGCTATTTTCTCATTGATTAAATTTATATTCATTTTCCAAACATATTAAAATTAAAATGTTAGAGCATACATACAAAAAGAGTGGATAAAAATATGTACAGTTTAAAAATTAGCAATAAACACCTATGTACCCAGCACAAGATTAGAAATAGGCCATTAACATTTCCCAGAAATGTGCCTTCTCTAACTGCTTCCCTCTCCTTCCTGCCAGAGGTAACTGCTATTCTGCATGTTGTGCTAGCGTCTTTCTTTTCTTTATACTTTCCACCACTCATATATGACCCTAAACAATACATCCTTTAGTTTTGCCTAGTTTTAGACCTTATATCAAATTGTGCTATTATGTTTTCTTCCGTGACTTGCTTCCTTCACTCAAAATTATGATTCTAAGATTCATCCAGGTTGATGTACGTAGCTGTAGTTCATTCATGCCCTTATATGCTATTCTTCAGTATGAACACGCCGTAACTTATTCATCCGTTTTATTGTTTAATAGGTACTTGGGTAATTTCTAATTTTTTTGCTATTATGACCAGTCCCACTATAAACTCCTGGTGCACATTTGTGAGAGTTTCTATGTTTATACCCAGAAGTGAATTACTGGTGTGTAGAGCAGGTACTTGTTCAACTTCACAAGGTATTTGCAAACTGATTCAAAAGTGGTCAAAATAGTTTCAGATTCTAAAGTCTCATAATATTTTATATTGTCTGGTTGTTTTTTTTTTCAATTGGACAAAGATTTAAATCTCATATCCCACAAAGTATTCTCCCCCCAACCCCCAACCATTTAAAAATGTAACCACCACAGAGCTGTACAAAACAGGTGGCAGACAGACCAGTCTGCCAATCTCCGTTTGCCAATCAAACTCCCCAGGGAGGTTGACATTCATTCCAGGAGACCTGGTTCTACTTGATTAATGTTAAATAAGCTCAGACAATACTTTGCTTCCAACTGAGTTAGTCTCTTTTTATTCTCTCAGCAATCTCTTCCAGAGTTACTACTTCCGCTGTAGGTGATGAGATGTGTTAAGGCTTCACTTCAAGTGTTGGCACTATGAGCATGATCTTTCCCTTTACTGCAACTCAGAATCAAAACTTTTGATTCCTTTTTATATTCCAGTCCCAGAAGTAGTTTCCACTGTAGAATTTATCTGATGACAGTCTTATGCTTTCTAGTAGTGGCCTACAACCAGGCTCTAGCTTCTCCAGGAACACTATAGGATGGATTTAGTTTAAACATGTATTAAACTAAAAGGCATTCTCTCAAATGAGTTTAAATGCATTTTATTTTTAGACAACCTACATGACATGTTTTTTCCTTAAAAACAATGCCTCCACTCCAAATAAATCACGGTGAAA
>CAUYRT010055901.1:0-10467 GCA_963574885.1 Lepilemur ruficaudatus
AATAATAATGCATTACCAACCCATTCAAAAATCCTTACCAGGCTGGGCGCAGTGGCTCACGCCTGTAATCCTAGCACTCTGGGGGGCCGAGATGGGTGGATCGCTCAAGGCCAGGAATTCAAGACCAGCCTGAGCAAGAGCAAGACCCTGTCTCTACTAAAAATAGAAAGAAATTATCTGGACAACTAGAAGTATATATATAGAAAAAGTTAGCCGAGCATGGTGGCGCATGCCTGTAGTCCCAGATACTTGGGAGGCTGAGGCTGAAGGATTGCTTGAGCCCAGGAGTTTGAGGTTGCTGTGAGCTAGGCTGATGCCAAAAGAAAGAAAAAAAAGAAAATCCTCACCAATCACACTGAGTATCAATAAAACATTCTTAAATGGCTATACGACAACTCAATAAGAATTTTTGCATAACATAAAAATGTTTAATGTATTAATAACCTAATCATGAAACCCCAAAAAATGTGCTAGTTAGGCCTGTTTTTTTTGTGCACAGTACACATGCATAATGAACAGTATCAGCTAAGAATTTCTTCTTCGCTCTAAGAAAAATGTTTCTTTAAGATAAATAACAATAAAATAATGTGTTAAATACAAATAACATCCAAAGTGAACTCCAAGTTAGTAGTCCCAGGCACCTGGGCAGAAGTAAACATGAGACTGATGGAAAGATAAACCCTCAGATACTATACAACATATTTAAACAACAGAGCCAAAAGACATGATCCTATCTAAGATGGAGCCACCACCCACCCATATCCTCTCTCTCTCCCACCTTTCTTCTTTTATTCCCTAAAAGATTGGGGCAAGGGATTAGCATCTGTTAAATATATCATATACCAGACACATTATAGTCATTCCTCGTCTGAGAGAGGTATAGTTACTTCCAATCTGCAAATGAAAACACGGAGTATCAGAGAAGGTAAGTTACTTGCCCATAAGTCAGATCACAATGTAGCCAGGAGTGGCAGAGCTGAGATCCAGGTCACGTCTGACCTAAAAGCCCTAGATTTTCACATTAATTTCACCTTTTAGTTGCTCAGGCCAAAAGCCTTGGAGTTTATTCTTGACCCTCTCTTTCTCTGACAATTTGCATCTGATCTGTCAGCAAATCTTGTTGACTCTACCTCCAAGTATATTCAGAATCCAGCCATAGCCATGGCTGACCCCCAGCACTCTGATGCAGCCACTCTGGTCCATGCCATCGCCCTCTGTCCTGGATGACAACCAAGCAGCCTGGCCTTTCTGTTCCTGCCCTTGCACCCCAGTCTGTTTTTAACAGCAGCATGAGTGATCTTCTTCTAACCTTTCCTCTGCTTAAAACTCTCAAAGAGCACCCCAAAGTCATGCACAGAGGCATATGCGGCCCTGCCTGCTGCGCACACGCACACCGTGTTATCCTCTGACTCACCACCCACCACTCTCCCTCACCGACTGTGCTCCACTACTCAGAACATGCTAGACTCTCACACCTGAGAGCCATTGCACTAGCTGTTCCCTCTGCCTGCCACATTCTTCCTTCAGATGGCCACTTGATTCCTTTCTTCTTTAAGATTTCACCAAAATGTGGCTTTCTCAATGAGGTCTACCCTGAAATCATAGCAACACTTCCCCCACCACCTCCCTGATCTCCCTGACCCTGCCGTATTTCCCCATGGCACTTCCTCTCTCCAATATAGAATGTATTTTGTGTGTATGGTTTGCTGTCTCTCTCTCCACTGAAATGTAAACTTCATGAAGTAAGGATTTGGTGGGAGGTGGGGCTAGGGGCTGCTTGTTGTTGTTGTTGTTGTTCACTGATGTCTCAAGAGTCTAGAATAGTACATGGCACATTGTAGGTGCTCAATAAATACTTCTTGTTGCATACTGCCTCCAGGCTTTTACATCTTTTAAAATATCTTTGGATCATATGGCTCTTTGAGAATCAGAGGAAAGGTATGGATACTCTCCCCAGGAAAACACAAATGCACATTCAAACAAATGTTTGTTTCCATAGGTCTGTGAACTTCCTGAAAACCTAACCCAAAACGATGTATAGACTACTTAGGTGCCATCGGTAGGCCACTTGGACACCATGAATGGAGTGATAGTTTCTATGTTGCAGAGCAAGGCCACAAAGCACAGGTGTCCTGTGTCAGGGCAAGTCCTTGAGTAGGAGCTGCCAGAACGATGACTTTGTAGAAGTAGGAGAGGCTCAGTCAGAATAAGCCATGCTAGGATTGCAGCAGCAGGTCAGTGAGAAGTACTTCCTCTTTCATTTTTCCTTGCTACTGTCAGGCTGACCCTCCCTGACCCCCTGCGCTCCCTCCCTGAGCCCCACCAAATCTTGGTCTGGATTGCATTGACATTAGATCAGGAAGCAAGAGCTGGCCTCCCACAGGGTGGGTAAGCTCCATAAATAGCTTTGGGTTGTGGGTATGGCTCAGTGGTAGAGCATTTGACTGCATAAATAGCTTTGGGGTCTACAGTGGTGAGTGGGAAGGACACTACCAAGTAGAGTCAATTGGAAAAGCAAGAAAATTCCAGTGGCCTCCCAGCTGGGACAGTCATTCCCAGTTGTTCATTCATTTGTGTGTGGGAGTGACTACTTCAGAGACTTCCTCAACAAAGAAAAAAAGAAAATGTGTAAGGGCTTTTTATTTCTCTTCAGAGAAAAAAAAAATACCTCTACAAATATATAATCAAAATCAATCAGAATTATAAAGTACTAAGAAATGGAAAATATGTTTGATAGAACACAGAAGATGTTTTAGAGAAAATGAATGGTCTCAATTTTCTTTGCAATGATACCTTAAAATAGTAGACCATCAACTGAAAGATTATTGGACTGAACAGACTGGAATATTTGTCTTTCGTATTCCATTTGCTTTCCTGAAACAGAAAGAGAGCTCAGGTAAGTAATAAAACAAGCAAGACTGAGAAGGAGTGAAGGTGCCATTCCAGGAACTGAGAAGCAAACACAAAATTCGCCGCAATCAGGCTCTGTCAAGTGCACTATTACTGTGGCTCTAAGAGCAGCATAATGAAACTGAACTGAATAATTGCTTTAAATGTCTGCTTAAAGGACCAGTGTGAAGAGAAGAGGCCAGGAATAGTCCACTGATGTGGACGAAGCAGCATCGTGAGGGCTCAGGCAGAGTCTGTCAGATAAGAAGAGGAAACAGCAAGAGCGAACATGACAAGTGAGAGAAACATCTATTGGAAAATCTGCTGGATCAAAAAGCGGTTGATTTCAGTTGTTTGAATTCCGAATATACTGCAAATGTTGCGGTCAGTGTTGGCAGGTGAATAGCAACAGTGTGAATTCCTCTCAGAACAAGATATGTAAAACCTATGCTGGAAAAAATCCCCACAGACTGATGAGAAATAAACACAGTGTATGGTTGTACTGTTTCCACAAGGAAGTGACTTTTAGAGTCCCCATGCCCTATTCATGGGATTCAGGTAGGCCCTGAACCGTCCCCTCCCCTGCAGGCAGCTCCAGAAACACATTTATTAGAAACAGGAACACCCTGTCCTTGAGAAGCACCCCGTATTTATACGGGTCTTTCATGTCCACAATCGTTTCCGGTCTCAAACAGCCCTGTGTCAACATCGTACGGGCATGGTGACAAGACAAGGCCACTGATCTCACAGCATGACTTCCCTGGATCACACAGTTTGAACTGACTGCTACCTCAAAAACAAATACGTCAGAGAACTTCATCAATGACATACGTCTACAATCTCTGCTGCCAAGCTCCAAACTTAGAACCCTAGTGAAATTCAGGCAGAGACAGGACTCCATGTTGGCTCCAGGGGTTTCTGAACAAGGCAGTCTTGTGAAACATACTTTAAGAAACTCTTCCCTAGGTTTTAGATCAGTAGTTTTCAGCGCGTGGTCCCTGAGCCATCAGCATCAGTTGGGAACCCATTAGAAACACAAAATCTTGGACCTCCACCCCAGACATACTGAAATGAAAATAGTGAGGTGAAGTCCAGCAATTAGTGTTTTAACAAGCCCTTCAGGCCTTGCTGATGTTCACTCAAATTGAGAAGCTCTGAACTAGATGATTGGGTTTGTGTAGTAGGGAGGAGAGAATCCCAGTGAAGTCTATGCCAGAGAAAGTAGGATGGAAATTATCAGCCTCCCTTATAGATGAAAATACTGAGTCCCATAAAGCTTTTTAAAAAGCTAAAGGATTTAACACTCTAAAAAAGACAAAACTATAGAAATAGATCAGCAGTTGACAAAGGTAGGAAAGGGAGGGAGAGATGAAGGAGAAGAAGAGCACAAGAGGATTTTTAGGGCAGTGAAACTACTCTGTATACTACAATGCTGGATAAATGTCACTACACATTTACCCAAACCCACAGAATGTACAACACTCACAGTGAGCCCTAATGTAAACTATGGATTTTGGGTGATTATGATGTGTCAGTGTGGCTCATCAATTTTATTAATAACAAATGTACCACTCTGGTGGTGATGTTGACAGTTCAGGGAGCTATGCAGGTGTGGGGCTAAGAGGTAGGATATGGGAAACCTCTGTACTTTCCTCACAATTTTGCTGTGAAACTAAAGCTACTCCAAAAAAAAAAAATGTTTATTTTTTAAAAAGTAAGATGAATTAATAAGACTACCAAGCTAATAAGAGGCAAAGAAAGGATTAGAAACCAATTTCAGACTTCAAATCCAGATTCTTCTCCATCTTGTATGGATTCCTGTGATCCACTCCAGAGCCTTGCTGCAGGGCACATTGCTCGGAGGTGTCTGGGGAAGTTCTGGGTGAGCAAATGTGGCCCAAGCACAGGTTGGGGAGGGGCAGTGATTATGCAGAATTTTATAAATTCCTCCTGACATGGTTAAAATTTGAACACTCTTACATATGACCACAGGTGCACTGTGTCACAGATAATATATATATCACACATATTTAATGCCAGAAATTTATATTATTTGGTGTCCTTAATTGTAGTTTTACCTTCTCAATTTTGTTTCTATAGTTTAATATTAGACTTAATCTCTATTTCACGAAATATAAGCAAGTTGAAAGGAGAGGAGAAATTCTCAGAAGCCTGTTCAGAGTCTGGGAGAGTCCTGCCTTAAATTCAATATTGGCCTCAGATAATCCTTGAATAAATAAGTGCATACTTAAGAACACATAACCTAGAAATCCTTAATACTGCCATGAAACCTTCCATTTATAATTTAGTTTCTGAGTTTCCTGTACAGAAAACACACCTATAGAATTATCCCCTGGAGTAAGGGTGAAGTGGTAAAGATCTTACAAAGGCTGTAACCCAGACCCTAATCATCCCAATAACATATTGATATTACCTAAAGTGATCTGCTTCTACTATAAATGCATGCTGGAAACTAAAGAAAATCCTCTTTGGAAGTCGTCCAGAGACTCCACACTTTCTAATATAAAGAGTAAGTATCAAGCTAAAAAAAAATAGACTATAGAAACAGATCAGGGCCAGTCATGGTGGCTCATACCTATAATCCCAGCACTTTGGGAGGCCAAGGTGGGAGGATTCCTTGAGGCCAGAAATTCAAGACCAGCCTAGGCAACATAGGAAGACCTCATCTCTACAAAAAAATAAATCAGCTGTGCTTGCTGGCACATGCCAGTAGTCCTACTACTCAGGAGGCTGAGGCAGGAGGATCACTTGAGCCTAGGAGTTCAAAGCTTCAGTGAGCATGATCATGTCATTGTACTCCAGCCTGGTGACAGTGTGAAACCCTGTCTTTAAAAAAAAAAAAAGAGAAACAGACCAACATACGATCATTATTAGAGTTATCAGACACAAACTTTAAAATAAATGTGATTAATATATTTAGGAAAATAAATGCCAGGATGAAAAATTTTACTAAAGGCCAGGCGCGGTGGCTCATGCCTGTAATCCTAGCACTCTGGGAGGCCGAGGTGGGCAGATCATTTGAGCTCAGGAGTTCGAGACCAGCCTGAGCAAGAGAGAGACCCCATCTCTACCAAAAATAGAAAGAAATTAATTGGCCAACTAAAAATATATATAGAAAAAATTAGCCAGGCATGGTGGTGCATGCCTGTAGTCCCAGCTACTTGGGAGGCTGAGGCAGGAGGATGGCTTGAGCCCAGGAGTGTGAGGTTGCTGTGAGCCAGGCTGACGCCATGGCACTCTAGCCTGGGCAACAGAGTGAGACTCTGTCTCAAAAAAAAAAAATTTACTAAAAAACTAATATCTGCACCAAAGAATCAAATGCAACTTATAGAACTGAATAGTAAAAAATCTAAAATTAGCAATACCATGAATGAGTTTAACAAACAATTAGATATAGCTAAAGAGAAGATTTGTGATCTGGGAAACAAGTTAGTAAAAAAACCAGACTGGGAAAAAACAGGTGAAAAGGTCTATGATATCTATAACTGGAAGTGCCAGACAAAGGTGACAGGATTCATCCGGAGAAGGTCCATACTAAAAGAATCACCAAATGGAGTTCTCCAAGAAGAAATAGTATATCATCAAAAACATAATTGCAAAAAGAACCAAGAAGCAATATAAAGGTAAATATGTGCTAAAATTTACATACTGACTATGGAAAACAATCAAAATAACACACCTTGTGGGGTCCAAAAAATTTGTAGAATTAAAATACATGAAAACAACAGAAAAGGCAGGATGACAATAGATGGAGTTAAATACTAAATTGCATTACTTGTGCTCATGTCTAAAGTAACTAGTAGAAAAATAGCAAAATATTTATAACTAAGAAGTAAGTGGGGAGAGGTATGGAATAATTTATTTTAAAAAACACTTGATTAATCCAAATGAAGGCAAGAAAGGGAAGAAAAGCAAAATGTGGCAGACAGACTCTAAACAAGGCTTCAATGATTCTCATCTCTTTGTATTTATATCTTACATAAATCCCTCCCTTGAGTGTGTGCAGAACCTGTGACTTGCTTCTAACTGATAGAATATGGCAAAAGTAGTAGGATGTCACTTCTGTGATTACATTACATATGATTGTAACTTCCATATTGATAGCAGCCTTCTACTGCCTTCTCAGAGTACATGCTTTGATGAATCAGGGAGCCATGTTGAAGTCCATGTGGCTAAAGACCGAGAACAGTCCATGGCCAACAGACAGAAGGGAACTAAAACTGTTACTCCAACATGGAACTGAATATTGACAGCAACTACATGAGCTTGAAAACTAATGCTATCCCAGTTGAATCTTACAATAACTGCAGCCTGAGCCAACACTGTGATTACAGCTTTGTGAGAGACCCTGAAACAAAGGACCAACTTACACTGTGCTCAGAATTCTGACCCACAAAAACTGTAAATAAATGTGTGTTGCTTTAAGACTCTAAGGTGCTAATTTGTTATGCAGCAATAGATAACTAATTCAGGCACATAGAATAGGTGAGTAAAGAAATATAAATTAAGTGGTATATTTTAAGTAAATATACCAGTAATTACATCAAATGTAAATTGAATGAATGCTTTATTATTACTTTTGTTTGTTTGTTTGAATCTACATTCAGACATAGAATGTTTTATTATTAAACTACATTATACTGGATTTTTATTTTAAAGATTCAAGTATATGCCACATACAAGAGACATGCCTTAAAGATAAAGACATAGAATAGTTGAAAATTAAAGGACAGGAAAAGATGCATAATTTAAACATCAGCAAAAAAACAAAGCTTTTGTAAAATAATACTAATATTTAGATATTAGGATATAAAAACTTACCTGAGATAAATAGTGAAATTTTATAATGAAAAAAGTCAGTTCACTAGGAAGATATAACAATTTTAAATTTGTATGTACCTAAAAACATAGGCTCAAAATATATTTTAAAAATATCATAATTAAAAGAAGTAATAGGCCAGGCGCAGTGGCTCACGCCTGTAATCCTAGTACCCTGGGAGGCCTAGGCGGTCTGATCACTCAAGGTCAGGAGTTCAAGACCAGCCTGAGCAAGAGCAAGACCCCATCTCTACTAAAAATAGAAACAAATTAATTGAACAACTAAAAATATATACAAAAAATTAGCCGGGCATAGTGGCGCATGCCTGTAGTCCCAGCTACTCAGGAGGCTGAGGCAGAAGGATCGCTCAAGCCCAGGAGTCTGAGGTTGCTGTGAGCTAGGCTGACACCATGGCACTCTAGCCCGGGCAACAGAGTGAGACTCTGTCTCAAAAAAATAAATAAATAAAATAAAAAATAAAAGAAGTAATAGATGAATCTACAATCATAGTGGGAGAGTGTAATGTACTTTTCTCAAAAATTGGTAAAACAAACAAAATCAGTAAGGATATAGAATATTTCAATAGTGCAATTAAGCAATCTATACTGATCAATATACAAAAAACATTGATCCTAAAAACTATAGAATATACATTCTTTTAAAGAGTACATGGAAAACTTACTGTAATTAATCACATGCCATTCCATAAAGTACATCTCAATACATTTTAAAGAATGGAAATTATTTAGTTATGTTCCCTTGGCCATACTAGAATGAAACTAAAAATCAATGGCCAAAATATTAATAGAAAACCCCCAAATGTTGGGAAGTTAAGCACCACACTTAGATAAATAATCAATGGGTCAAATATATTTCAAGGGAAATTAGAAAACATTTTGAACTGAAATTTTAATATGTTATACAAACTAAGCAAATGAAAAAGTGATACAATTATTAACTTGAGTAGGTGTCAGCAAAATTTTACTGTAAAGGGCTAGAAAGTAATATTTTAAGCTTTGCAGATCATATGGTCTCTATCACAACTACTCAGAGCCGGGCACAGTGGCTCACGCCTGTAATCCTAGCATTCTGGGAGGCAGAGGAAGGATTGCTTGAGGTCAGGAGTTCAAGACCAGTCTCAGCAAAAGCAAGATCCTGTCTCTACTAAAAATAAGGAGTTCAAGACCAGTCTCAGCAAAAGCAAGACCCTGTCTCTACTAAAAATAGAAAAGATTAGCCTGACATGGTAGCACACATTTGTAGTCCCAGCGACTTGGGAGGTTGAGGTAGGAGGATTGCTTGAGCCCAGGAGTTTGAGGTTGCTGTAAGCTAGGTTGACACCATGGCACTCTAGCCTGGGCAACAGAACAAGACCTTGTCTCAAAAAAAATAAAAAATAAAAACTACTCAGTTCTTCAGTTGTGGCACAAAAGCTGCCAGAGACAATAAGTAAATGAATGAGCATAAATGTGTTCCAGTAAAATTTTATTTGCAAAGAAAAGGTGATAGGCTGGATTTTGCTGACCCTTTAATTAAAGGAAAAGCTAAAAATTTTGAATGAAATACTATTTAGCTTAGCAGTGAACAATATTTACATAGTGTTAATATTGTGAATTCTGACTATTGACTTAAGCAAAAAAATGTGATAGAATTATAATAGGAAGAGTAGGAGAGGAAAAAGAGCCCAGGAGTTCTGGGCTTCAGTGAACTATGATAGCACTCCAGCTCAGATGACAAAGTGGGACCATGTCTCAAAAAAAAAAATTAAAAAAGTGATTGCCTCCGATAATTGATATAGGGCCTAAGGAAAATGAATAGTGCTGGGATTTCAATTTTTATTTTATACTTTCCTATATTGTTTCTTTCGAAATTTTAAAAGAATTCACCTTTATTTTTTTCATAGCTAGTATATATTACTTTAATATATATGTGTATATATATACTTTTTTTTAAGAAAGCATACCACATACAATAACCAATACTGATCACAGGGGAATATCTGCCCTTTCTTTGATCCCAGTTCCATTTTTAATCCCTTAACTCTTTCATTTATTTATCTATTACTTCATTGAATGTAAGGCACTATACTAGACCTTGGATATTCAATGGTAAACAAGATGGACACAGCCCCTACCCCCAGAGAACTTGCATTTTGGTCTGACATACAGACACATTTGTTTATTCTAATAACCTGTTAATAAACAGGTTATTAGAATACAGTATGGACATATGATGTGATCAGAGAAAAACAGATTGCTAAGGGAACATATAGAAAGGATAGATTTATAGAGTCTAGTTCTCTATTTCCCATTATAACT
The DNA here is from genome assembly GCA_963574885.1 of Lepilemur ruficaudatus. Taxonomy (NCBI): domain Eukaryota; kingdom Metazoa; phylum Chordata; class Mammalia; order Primates; family Lepilemuridae; genus Lepilemur; species Lepilemur ruficaudatus. The sequence continues at coordinate 10,048 of CAUYRT010055901.1, forward strand.
CAACAAATTGGTATTCTAGTTTTCTACATCAGTGTCACAGCTTGACTAATGGTTGCTACTGCATGATGGTTCAGTTGCCAGTTTGCCAGCCAGTTCATACTTCTGGGCCCGCATATCTGAGGGCCAAGGCCTGCACCACAGGGAAGCCCCCTTGGTATGAATTCCACCCAGTGTGGCTTTCTGCTGGCCTTCCTATGCCAATGAAAATAAGAATTTTAGCAAACCTCAGCAGATAGTAAGGCTCTTAAAAATGAGATTTCCAGGTTACAAAGAGAAAAGGAATCTGTTTAAAAACTAAGACAGCCCATAATACAAGTGTGCCCTGTTATTTTTAAAAAATTATAATTCATTCAACAAACTTTTTGGATTACCAAGCATTGTTGTATGCACTGGGGGTACTGCTGTAAACTAAAGTCTCTC
>CAUYRT010055906.1:0-59531 GCA_963574885.1 Lepilemur ruficaudatus
CATGCCTGTAGTCCCAGCTACACGGGAGGCTGAGGCAGAAGGATCACTTGAGCCCAGGAGTTTGAGGTTGCTGTGAGCTAGGCTGATGCCACGGCACTCTACAGCCCGGGCAACAGAGTGAGACTCTGTCTCAAAAAAAAATAAAAAAATAAAAAAATAAAATAAAATAAAATAAAATAATAGCATAAGTCATATATCATCAAAGTCGTATATATAATACTTACGTAGCAAAAATTTTGGTTTTAAAACCTAATAGATATGTAAAACAAAGTCCACACATTGTCCAGAATAAATATAATGTAAGCCACATATGTAATTTAAAATTTTCTTACAGCCACACTGAGAAATAAAAAGGAACAGGTGAAATTGATTTTTTTTTTTTTTTAAATGGAGGCTCACTATGTTGCCCAGGCTTGTCTGGAACTCCTGGGCTCAAGTGATCCTCCCACCTCAGCCACCTGAGTAGCTGGAACTATAGCCACTCAACACTACCACACTCGGCTCTAATTTTAACAATGTTTTATTTGGACCAGTATATCTAAAACATTACCATTTCAAAGTGTAACCCATGTAAAAATTATTAATAATTTAAAAATTATCAAGGAGCGTACTCATCTTCACATACCTGGTTTATTTTACATTTGCAGCGTATTTCGATTTGCACTAGTCCTATTTCAAGTGCTCTATAGCCTCATGTAGCTAGTGGCTACTGCACTGGACAGTGCAGGGCTGTCCAATGGAACATTTCTCAAGCTCTTTGACTTGTAGGTTAAAGATCTCTAAGGAGGAAGGATTTTTCTACCAGTAACCTAGCCGCATAACAACCACCATAACATAACAACATAACCACAAAGTACAAAACACTCCTTGGGGTTTGACTTTGCAAACACAATTTTAAACGTGTTTAATTCAACTTTATGAGTTTAATTAAAGTTTTCGTTAAACTTATAAAATGGATTCAATTTGGTGCACCATAAAGATTATTTGGGGTGGGGAGGATGCATGTTTGTTTTCTGTTTGCAGTGTCTTTTTCTTTGCTGAGAAAACACGAATTGACAAGGGCTAGAACAAGATCTACATCTGCTGCCAAAGAGAAAAGTTGTTTCTGCCACATGATACCTTAGTGGTAATGGGAGGTTCTTCACACCCGGACCAACTGTCCTCTGTGTCATTCTAGCCTCTCACTTCAATGGAGCGTTGCTAACACACCTGCTTCATTAGCATAACCATTGATGCTTTATAAATAACTCTTAATTCCCCTTACTTTGCAGCTACAGTTTCTTCTGAATATATACCACATCCTTTTGAGTCATGTAAGAGCTGAGAGGGTGCCTTGATTAGTAATGGAAAATGTAAATACCAGCTGACATTTATGTGACATTGTTGTTCTACACAAAGCACTTTCACAGGCATCTTTCATTCAAGAACACACAGAGGCAAAGGAGTACTGTAGGGAGACAGCTGTAGAGTGAGAAGACCAGGTTTTGGAAGTCTGGATGTACCTATTTACTAGTTCCCAACTGGGCAGTAGTGATGGGTTGTGTGCCACCCTCATCAACTGTGACCAGGGTTTCCACCAGCCCATATGGTATCTTTGTGCCATTTGGAAAAGCGTGCCCACTTGGGATGGACACAACCCTACAGGTACATGACTTGGCAACTAGATAGTAGCTTTGAACAAATTAGAAAATAGTGCCCCTCTATCCTGAGGGCCAGTGTCAGGGAAGATGGCTTGGCAAGTGGAAGAGGAAGGATTTCAGACCCCACTTGATTTCCTGCACAACGTACACAGCACCTGTGACTGACTAAACATTGAGTGATCCTCAGGTAGCAGGCATTGTGCTAGAACTTTACATATATTAGCTCATCTGTTCTCCCTTAGTTCCTTATGACGATCCTCACTTTACAGATTTAAACTAGGGTTTAGAGAGGTTGAGTACATGCTTAGGGTCACACAACCAGTAAGTGGTAAAGTCAGGATGCGAAATCTGGCCTATATGACTTCTACAGATTACAATCCTAACCACCACATTGTACTGGCCAAATTAGTCTCCTTGAATTTGTCTTTCCATGGAGTTATTCTAAAAGTTAAACTTGACGGAAAGTCTCTGCACATTATAAAATACTATAGAACCATAATCTGATCTTTACAATTATGTTGCTTGATAAAAATCACTGATCAAAATGTTTGCTAAAATGATTTTTAAATATTTGAGTTTTAAGATTTTTTCAGAGTATAGACACAGGGCAGTGACTTTTTTAACAATAAAAGAAAAAGGAAAAAAGATTTTCAGAGAAGAGTGTACAACAGGACTAGTAATAAAAGTAGCATATAGATTGGTTATAAAGTAGCACATACAATTCATTTATGGAGAAGGGGGTTTAAAAAGGAGACATTTATAAAGAAATAAAATCAAGGGTCACTTGCCACAGATGACAGATAAAGCTTAATTGTTATAAAAGTCATAGGTTAAATAAAATTATGGTAGAATGATTTATTTCTCTTTTCTTTAAGGAAATCTTGAGTGATCTGGTCACTGGTTTACTTCAAGAACTATTTTTATCTTGTTAATTAACAGTTGTTGAGGAGCAAAAAACGCAGGGAACAGAGCAGAGAGGATAAAGGAACATAAAACACTTGAAAGCTCCTGAGCTGTGCTCACGCTTCTCTGTGCAGGGGAGAGCTTGCACTCCTCGGATCGTCAAGGAAGAAGACAGGTTGGCGTTTTAAAGACAGATTGATTTTTAGTTTTGCCTGTTTTGGGAGGAGGAAATGTTCTGATAAAAATGAAGTGTCTTTGGGGACTAGAGGAGAGTGGTGGGAAGTGGGGCTTGAGCTCGGTATGAATCTAATTGAGCTTCAGTTATAAAATGTGTGGTTGTTCATTATTATTTTTAAATTAAAGAAATGGAGAAAACCACTGTCCCTTGAAAATTCAGTCCTCCTTTTCACTCTAGTGGCTTCCCAGTGGTTGGTTCTTTAAACCTGGAAGTATTTACTTTTTTTTTTAATTGTCTAGCATGGAACCAAAGTTTATCTGGTCTTTAAAAATGTAGCAAAGAAACTCTACCTACTATTTCCAAGATAAGACATAGAATTCAGGATGGGGATTATATTACTATGTCTTTAAAAAGTCTGACAGATGCCCTCAGTAGGGTAGCATTTGAGGCATCACTTCATTGAGCAAAGATGTAACTAATTCCTGTTTGAAAACTGGTTTATTAAAAACAAAATGAAGATATGTCAGCATGAAAGCAAGGAAGTCCACTCGATAAATAAGCCTTAATTTAAAAAAAAAATTCTACTTCTGCCTGATAGGACATACTATAATGTATACTCTAAAATGAAGGAGAATATACAATTAGAATATTCAGTGTTGTTGCTAGAACTGCACTGTCCAATGAGGCAGCCACTGGCTACATATGGCTATTAGAAATTAATTCAAATTAAATAAAATTAAAAATTACCTTCCTCAGTTGCACTAATCACATTTCAGTGCCCAAAAGCCACATGTGTCTAGCAATTATTATACTGGACAGCACAGAGAGAGACCACTTCCATTATTGTAAAGTTCTATTGTACGGCACTGTCTTAAAATATTCAGTATTCTTCCAGAATATGGTAACTTTCTCAGAACTTTTCCTTTGCAAAGAAAATGCTCATCTTTATTTTTTTTATCCTGGATATTAACACTAATGAAAGATGGAGTATAGGAAATAGATTAATGAGGCCTTTCTTCCAGACAGCTATATATTATATTGAGGTTATCTTTCTACTTGCTCTCCCAGGATTTAATGAGTATCTAAATCAGCACTGTGCCTGGTATTGGTGGTTCAAAGATAATGATATGTAGCTTGTCCTCAAGAAGCTTACAGTATCAAGGTAGCTATCCACTAAAAAAAAAAAATCCTTGTGTAGTAGATACTACATTTAAAAAATAAGCAATCTACTTTAGCACTTAAGAAATACTGGATGGAGGCCAGGCGCGGTGGCTCACACCTGTAATCCTAGCACTCTCAGAGGCTGAGGCGGGTGGATCGCTCAAGGTCAGGAGTTCGAAACCAGCCTGAGCAAGAGTGAGACCCCCTCTCTACTATAAATAGAAAGAAATTAATTGGCCAACTAAAGATATATATAGAAAAAATTAGCCGGGCATGGTGGCGCATGTCTGTAGTCCCAGCTACTCGGGAGGCTGAGGCAGAAGGATTGCTTGAGCCCAGGAGTTTGAGGTTACTGTGAGCCAGGCTGACGCCATGGCACTCACTCTAGCCCGGGCAATAGAGTGAGACTCTGTCTCAAAAAAAAAAAAAAAAAAGAAATACTGAATGGATATATGAAAATATTTTTATACTTTATTTTCCTTAAAAACAATAAAAAACTATCATCCATGGGAAACCGATTTCTCTTATTCTTTCCATTTTTTTGTCCTGAATCATCATATTCTTTCTGCATTTTCACAAATGCTAATTTAATTCTTTCTCTTAGGATATACTTATTTTAAAACTTTTTATTGTGGTTTTTTAAAATAAATTTCCTTATAAGAGAATGACTATATTTCATGCTCAAAAGAAGGCAATAAAAACTAGAAATTTGAATTACCATTAAATGTTTCTATCCATCAGAAATCATTCGAAGTTGCAGACCGATGATAAGGTAAATATCGGTGTATATATATTCATTAAATAATGTATACTCACCAGATGGATAACTCCTTTAAAAAGATTATTCTTCTGGACTTAATCTAGGCCAAATCTAATCTAGACCAAATCTAGAGGTTTGTAGGAATTTTCCTCTGTAGGTTTTCTACACCACAGGACATACATTTTTCAAGTAAGTGGAATATAGTTAAAAGTCTTTTAAAACAGGTAGAACTAGATTTCAACCCCAGCCCTGCTACTCAGTGGGGTAACGTTAGATACGTTATTTGACTTCTCTGAATTTCAGTTCCCTTATCGGTAAACTGGGATTAAAACCACCTATTGCTACACTTTCTTTTTAAATTTTCTTTTATAAAGTCTTTCATCAGTGCCTCAGTAATACCAGACATTCAACAATTATTAGTTTCCCTCTACCTTGCTGTAAAGGCATTAAATTCATTGTTGGTGATGACTGTGTTTTATACTAAGCCTTTGACATGACAATTTTTTCAACAGAACAAATATAGTAGTGATAACAACTGATATTTATCAAGAGCTTACTATGTGACAAGGACTGTATTTCATATGTGCTTCACATAATTACTTTATGCTCAACAATAACACCACAAAGTAAGGAAAGTAATCTCCACTTTACAGAAGAAACAGAGGCTCACAGGGATCAAGAAACTTGCCCAGGGTCACTCCTCAAATACTTTTGAGTTTGTCTAGCTCCTCTGTCCACACTTTGAAAACATGAGAGACTATACGGGATGCGTTACAAAAGCCAGGTGGTTCACGCCTGTAATCCTAGCACTCTGGTAGATCGCTCAAGGTCAGGAGTTCGAAACCAGCCTGAGCAAGAGCGAGACCTCGTCTCTACTAATAATAGAAAGAAATTAATTGGCCAACTAAAAATCTATAGAAAAAATTAGCCAGGCATGGTGGCACATGCCTGTTGTCCCAGCTACTCGGGAGGCTGAGGCAGAAGGATCGCTTGAGCCCAGGAGTTTGAGGTTGCTGTGAGCTGACGTAACGGCACTCTAGCCTGGGCAACACAGTGAGACTCTGTCTCAAAAAAAATAAATAAATAAATAAATAAAATAAAACAATTGCTGAATTCGTAGTGATTAGGGAGTGAGCATAAAGGAAAGATTAGCTCAGATATTTCTCTCTATGGCATGAGATTTTATGGTGAGCTTGATCTCTAATTTTTTTTTTTTTAACACATTTTAAGGAAAACTCTGCATCAAAAACCTACTCTCAAAACTAGGCTATTATTCTCAATGTCTACTAAGAAAAACTGCTATGGTTCTAATGACCAGATAGCCTGAAGAAGTTGGTATGAGAAAGTGACATGCTCAGATATATGCCAGTCTTACTAGGTCAAAGAATAAGACATTGAAACACCACAGACTCCAATAATTACGCTGACACTTGTTTTTAAAAAATTAATTATGGTCCAAGAGAAATTAAAAATTCATGAAGGATATTGAAATAATGTGGGAGAAAACTGAATGAGCTGTAAAGAGTCTGAAAACAATAATTCCAAAAATAAAATGTTAGTGTACTTTATGCAAAATATTCTGCATGCTTTGCATACCTTCCATTATTATTTCACCCTCTCCTCACCCATTTTCAACTTAAAAAACTTTCTTGATATTTTTGGAAAGATTGATATATTTGATTAAAGACTGAAAGAATAGTCAGAATATTTGTACATTTGTGCTGCAGGGAAAAAACGTTGTTAGATTAAATGGAACTTCATGCCTTAGGATAGAGAAAACAGAAATAAAAGCTGAAGGTCCTGGGTCCCAGCTTAAAATACAAATGTGTGGAATTCAGGTACTGTTTTCGCTTAACTTAGTCAACCCTTCAATTTCTGCCTGCAGACATTTATTTACAGAATCAAGGAGCCATCATTACCTTCATCCATGCCATTAAGTAATTCAGTTAAATCTTCATTTTTACTGTCAAATTGATGCTCCTTCCATGTTTCACCATTTTCACTTCGAAGAACAATGAGTTCTCTCTCTTTTCCTCTCATGGACCCAAAGTGAGGGATTTCCACTATGACAGGGCTGGAAAAAAAATCCACCTTATTTTGGTATCAAATTAAAAACATATATAGTATTGTACTTAACACAATGTTTCATCAACAGTATTCATTTGAAAATCAGAGGTGCCACTAAGGTTGGGAATGATTTCAAAGCTGCAGAATCATTTGCTAATTAAATAATAATATATTAGAAGCCTGGTGACATGCCATCATTCATTCATTCACAAACAATTCTTGAAGGTCTACCACATGTTAGGCATTGGATTTAATGGGGGAAAATATTCAGCACATATACATAGGAATTTTGAATCAAAGAATTGAAAGTTATTAAAATAGACCACAGGAAAGCTGGTCCATTTTTTAAACACAATAGGTTTATTATATAAAATGCTAATGATTTAAAAGGACACAGTCATTTCTTTAAAAAAGAAATTCTGTAAATTTCCTAATTTGAAAGATTATGGCTATATTTTTTCCCTTAGTAAGAAAACAATCAATATAATAATTCACTCCTCCAACAGTCAGTTTCTAGGACTTTCATGGCCTGTTTAGTTAAGAGTTTCTATGATTTTCAATTTGTGAAACGGTAGTGGGCAGCTTCATTTCCTGGCTCTCATATAACCTGCATAGGAACATTTAAACTTTCTGCAAAAGCACTTGTTTGTTTGAACTTGTCATATAATGACATATTAACTTTTGACAGTGTCCTTTTGCAAAAGGAATGTAAAAGAATGGCTGCAAATTGAAGGTAGCCAATCAAGCCACGGGAAATATATTTTTGTTAAATTTTAAAATAGGTTAATACTAAAAAAGATGAATGGAAGTAAGCAGACCACAATCACACACAGTTTATGTAGTTGGATTGTGCAGCTTTATCTTATGACATTTAAGCAGACAGTATCATTATTCTCCTACAGAGGTTGTATGTAACCTCACCTTTTAACCTATGTATTTATCTATATGTGATAACGGAAGATACAGGCTTAAATAGCTAAAAGCATAAAAAGGAATAGCAGTTGTAATGATCAAATAACAAAAACATGAACATTTGATTTATTACAAAAGCATTCACTTCCAAAGGGGAGACAAATATAATTTTACTTTTGGCAAAATATTTTTAACTAATTCAAATTAAAGATATTAAGAATAATGTTTTATAATGCCTTTATTCTTTAATAGGTAGAAATAAAATCAAGTCTTCCTAATAGTATTAATAATTTCAAGCGATATTTACCATAGGTTTTTAATCACACTTTATAATTGGACATTAAATTTTATTTATTTTTGAGAACAAGATACAATCTTTGCAGGTTAATGTGTCAGATACTGTCTCTGTAAATATTTAAGGAATGTGGCTTTGTGTATGACGTTCAATGATATTGGAGAGAAGGTACAAACAAGGGTCTTGGACCAAGGTGAAAGCCAAGCATAACTTTTCATGACAGGTTTCTTCATGCAGACTGCCAAGGCAAATACACCAATCCAACAGACAAGCGAACGAACGACAAATACCAATGCGTTTCAGCTTAAACAAAACAAAACAAAGCAATTTAATAACTTTAATAGAATATTCTATCTGCTGCCTATTTAATTTTCTTTAAATATCTTGCTTATATTCCCAAGACTTTTCAAAATCTATTTATTGATGACTTTTTCTTCTCAAAGCCCATAAAGATTACGTAGTAATCATGCGTACTTTTTTGAAGATCTAATTACACACACACACAGACACACACGCACTCACACACACACGTACATACGTATCATTTATAGCAAATGCTGATTCAAAGACTGAAAATATCTTCTTATATTTGGTTAAAAGTAAAGACTGTCAGTCTGTCTTTAAAAGTATCATATTCAGAAGAAACATTTCAAATCAAAGAAAGGTTTACAATAGCACAAAGTTATGGAAGCAGAATGCTTGCAGTGAATTCCACATGCTTGAAAAGCACAAGGTAGGTAGCGGTGCTACATTAAGTCAAGCCACTATGATTTATTTTTTTCTTTCAGTGACACACATCAACTGAAAGCATTAAAAAAAAAAAACTTAAAAAAATAAAAATAAACTTAAGACAAGAATCAGACCATGGGTGTGACAGAAAAAAATTGAAAATGGAAAAAAAAAGTTGTAGACATTCTGTATCTTGTCTATAAAGGTCCTACCCAATAAATTTTGTTCCTTGAGGCCCAAGCTGCAGGATTCGGCTAACCAAGCTCTCACCCTCATTTACAGGGGGAGGATTGGTAGGAAGATGCAGTTTACTGAATAACATCCATGCAGCAGGAAGAGAAACGAGAAGGGGAAATTGTGAACAAACTGTCCGTCACGACAGAGCCTGCCTGATTTGCACCCAAGTGCCACCTCAGAAAATGAATTAAATTTATTTTTCCTTTTTGCAAAATACCATATCACAGTGGATCATTCCCCTACAGTTTTTCTTTAAAAAGACATGTCCCCAAGTAGCCATTTATTCTATGTGGTGATATAGAATTCCGACATCTGTATTTTTTCCTAAGAATGGTGCCTTGACTTCTAGGTACCACTGGGGTTCCGTGCACTTGCTGAGCAGAGAACATGCTTCTCAGTTAGTAAAAGCCTTGACCAGCAAACCGAGTAAGGAAGTATCAGCCTATTAGCCTTCCACAGAATCACACAGCTTTGTGACCTTTGGCACTACATAAAAAGTATACTCGATCAGGTCCAACAGAGCAGTTTTAAGAGTTAGCTCGTTGAGTTAACAAGGGGAAAGAAAGTCAAAGACGTGGTAGGAGGGCCAAGATTAAAATGGACACAACAACTTACCCTAAAAATTGTGCCCCTGCAGGACCCATTTCTACCAGCCTACTGGCTAATCCCTCTCCTTCCACCATGGGGGGTGGGTTGGCCAGTTTATGTCTCTTTACCAAACGGCAGGTGATGCGGGTGGGAGCCGTACACTTGCGTGGAGGAATGATGATTCTCATCCCATGGTGACGGCTTCCTCTCATGGAGCCCCCTCTTGCGTCCACCATAAAGCTAACCAGAAACCTGCAGGGAGAAGATCAGAGGCCGAATCAGGGATAGATACAAACTGTCTTCACCGCAAGTTGTGAAATTAAATGTTAAAGTTTAAAGCGACAGACAATGTAGCTATCATTTCCTCTCTTTAAAGATAAACTGGAAGTAAATACAGTGGAGTCACATCAAACCTGCGCCGCTGAGCTTGTGCACTCAGTAAAAACTGAGATACAACTGATTTTTGGTGGAACGTAGTCCCCTAACCGAAGCCAACCACTTTGTCAGATGCTAAAATTGAAGAACAGTGAATGTGTCGAAACTGGAATAAAAACTGGATATTAAAAGGGCTCTCAGGCATTTTAAGCAAAAAACTATCCGTGGACTTTGTGGGTAGTTTAAGGTATATTCAAGGGTCATTTTTCACTGTAAGTGGTTTTTGCCATATGCTGCCCACGGAATCTCTCTCCCCCACAAGTAAGATGAAACTCCACGGTATGTCTTAATATATACAATTCATAAAATGAATGTATATTTAATCATACCAGCATGAATTTTTACTATGATGAAGCAGAATATAAGAATAAAAGCACTAGATGACTAGATTTGCTAAAGCAATTTTGATGGAAAGGGATTAAATCTTTTCAATGTAAATATGGGTTTAAAACCTGTATGAAATAACCTACATTTGAATATTTTATACAGCAATACAAAAAATGCAACTTAGACTTCTAAGAAAATGTCGCTAAATTATATAATTCTGTCATTAGCCTTTACATTAAAGCTAATAAGAAAAAAAAAGTCTGCATGTGGATATGGAAATGTAAAGAAATCAACTGTGTCCTGTCTGGGTGGGAGCATATTGGCTTCCTTCCTGTCTGTCACGCAGGAGCACTCCCACCATCATCACAGAGTTACAAGCCCTCTGGTAAACAAATCAATGAGACCAAACAAAAGGATGAGTTAAGGTCAGACAGGGAAACATGAACATATTTTTGCATTCTAATTTCCGCATTTGAAAATACACTTATTATTAGAACATCACCAAATGTTGATAATTAGAAAATTGCTTGAATTCTTAAAGTTTTTCTGGGGGCAGAAAAAAATAATCCCATCCATCAAAATTTGTTACTATTTATTCATCTAAAAACAATACTAACATTCTGAAATAGGTTTTAAGACCTTCCATGGACTTCCTAGCTGGGGACCCTTTTCTGAAGAGTGACCTTTCAACAAAGCAAATTGGCCTGCAGGCCCCAGGGAGAGAGGTAATAAATAGGATACGGACATTTTTCAGCTGATGAGACTCCTAGAACCAGCTCTGCTCATTGGTAAGGTGCTCTCATCAAAGGTGCCCTTTGCTCATTTTGGATTTAACCATTTTACTCAGGATTCATTTATGTCTTTGATAATATTCTACCGATTTCTAGAGACTGGGACTACTATGATATTCAAGGTAAGAGGGGAAAAGACTATCTCAAAAACAAAAAGAAAACAAAAACCATTCCTCCCTATTCAAAGAAAAAGATACTTGTTCACTTACACAAGGGTCCACATGAATTGTTTCCGATGCTAAAGCTAGGAAGCTCACTCGAAATCGCTCTGGGCTGCCTACATTTTCTTAGACAAATTCAACAGCTACTTTTATTCAGTAACAAAGGCAATATGACAATATTATAAGACAAAATCTGATCTTTCCCTGCATTTAGTAGTTAAAAATCAAATCACAGTAGCAGAATGGATTAAAAACGACACAAGACAAACTCTGGGTTTGCAAATTCAGTTGTATTAGTACAAACACACACTCGAGTGTTCCCAGGGGAATGTTTGTCCTGGTAACAGCTGAGTCTCAACAATAGCGATAGTAATTCTGATTAGGTCTGTCTTGTTCACTGTTTGACCTGCAGAACTGAGTACAGTTCCAGCAAAAAATAGGCACGTGGTAAATGTTTATCAAATTAATCAATGAACACAACTATTTTGCTATGTGTGTTTAGAAACTGTCAGTGAGACTTAGTTACTAATACTAATAGATAGATCAACAGATAGAGTAGATGGCCAGTCTGCTCAGTTACCTTCTGAGCAGTCTGAGGGTAGTATAAGGTTTATCAGTATTAATATAAAAAATCCCAGCTATAAAGAATATCAGAACCAAATGGAAAAAAATAATATGGCTAAAATATTTTATTGACAGACCGAAAGAGTCCTTTTTCTGTGTTCTGCATAGCACACAGTGTATGGTTGGTGCTCACTAACAGCCATTCATTGTTCTGAGGCTTCCAACTTCATAGGGCCAACAGACTGAGTAGAAGGTGGAACTATCTGTTTAACAGGATATGGGTCCTATTATTCAATAACTTATAAAATACAGTGATTTGTTTTCTAAACACATTCCTTACATATTCTGTCCAAAAAAAAAAGTCATGCAATATAAGTTATAGGAACAAATTAAAAGGTGATATCTAATATTGATATTCGTATCTTACTAACATTTAAACTACAGCATGAACTCTACAAATGATCCTAAAACTAATACACGAATACTTCTAGATTTAGGAACAGCAGGATGACAAATGCTGTTACACTACAGACATTGACACAATCTAACTGTGAGAAAAATTCACGTAAATTAAAAATACAAAAAGGATGGTTCACATAAAGGACACAGTTATCACCTTGAATCATACTGAGGAAGTGGAGAAGAATAGCTGCAAAATAATTTAGAAAGCAAATGGGAAAAATTAATGTAAGATAATTAGAAGCAAGCAACAGAAAATGTCAATGACAAGCAAAGCAAAAATAAAAACCGTCAGAAAATGAAACCGAGGCATTTGGCATTTGTGGGACAACCTGGAAAAATATTTGCCTTATGGCTCTATCAGCTGCTCCACAGACCTGGCAAAAGTGAAGTATTTCCAAGTGCACACCAGGTCTGTATTTTCCTTTTCGAATAAATCCACACTAGCTGCCATTACTTTTGTTTTCCTGCGCATGTCTTTTGTCTTCAATAAAATTCAAGGGGAAGGGGAGATAACTTGCATATTCAAATACTTCATTGTCCCCAATGTATGGGAAAATCCATTTCTGATTTTATTATTCTATGTTCTCTCAACTAAGTTTACTAAATTAAACCCTAGTACCTGTCTTTTATTTAGATAGAGTATAAAGCAATGGCTCTAGGCCTTTGTAACATGGTGTCAATTCACCAAGCTTGATCCAAAAAGCTCTTTGACATGTCTGTCTTCTGAATGTATCCCAGATATTTTATATTTTACTTCTCAAGTCTGATTTTTTTTTGCTTTTGCAATTTTAGATTCATATTCATCTAAATTGTACAAATATTTTAAGCAGTTTAAAATGATTATTATAATGATTCAAAGTTTTTCTAGTTGAGTTAAAGAAATGCAGTGTGGATGACTCAATGTTCACCATACAATGTATAGTTTATAAAGCACTTTCAAGTAAATTATTCCCATTCGAATGATGTTGCATTGATTTTTTTTTCTCAGAATTGTGGTGTTACCAGGCCAAAGTCTACAATGATACTTTAAATAACTCGAAACCTTCCTCTGAGTCTCAGACTTTTGTTTGTAAAACAGGGGTAATGAGTAACACCTATCTCACAGTGTCATTTTAAGGTTCAAATAAATATTAAATGAGACAACACATGTAAAAGATTTAGCACAATGCCAGGTACATGACAAGAAATACGTATGTGTTAGCTATTAACAATTGAATTAGAAGCAGCAGAAAATACTTCATATAACATACAAGGCACTTCATAAATGTTACTTATTGTTAATTAATCTAATTCCAAATTAGTCTGCCCTTGTCCTTGATCACAATTAACTTAACGGCCTAAATGCCAATTTCAAAGGCAAAAATACCTTGAGACAGTCATTATTTTAATGAATTTATTTTTTTCTGTTTATATGGATGTCAATTATCTCAAGTTTCAATTAACTACAGGCGAAGAATCCAATATCTAAAAACATAGTGATATATCAACTCAGTAATTGAATCAGGGTCCCCTGTTAGCCCCCTGCCTTAAATTCCATTGACCAGTGAGGCAGCCCGAAGGGGCTGTTTCATGGGGGTTTGATCACAGCACTTCTAGTGTATAGACATTTGTACCTTCACTTTTGAAATATAAATTTATTTTCCTTTCAAATTCATTTTCTGTTTTCTAATTACAATTTAATACAACTTAATTGCAATTTTATTTCAGGACTGCAGAAGGTACTGACTATTGATTGGAAGTTCAAGTTTAATCATCTGTCAAATCAAAGGCCTGTATCATATGAGAAAAAAATAAGAACATCAGAGCTGACTGCTCATTTGAAAACTAAATATTTGAGGGACATTGTTCTATCATAAGAACTGAAGCACAAAATCAGTGAGGTAAATTAACAGAAATATCTACACGTTTAATTTTTTATTAAAAAGAAAAATCAGATACCAGAAAAAAAATTCATTTGAAATTCAAATGAAGAAAAAGGACTATGTTTAAAGAAATTTTTTTAAAAAAAATCTTATTAAAAAGGAAATTTTTTTTTTTTAAAAAAAAGGAAATTTTTGAAAAGGAAAATTAAAGACCTAGATGATCAGAATAGCCAGGAAAGTTTGCCATACTCATAATTTAATTATTTTTTCTAACACTGTGCTTTTATCCCTAAAAATACACAGATTTGCTTAGGAAAAAACATGTACTAATGATTTACAAATACATGTCACATATACTCACTAATGAGTACATATTTCTTTTTATTATTTTTTCGTAGAGACTACGTCTAGCTATTTTGCCCAGGCTGGTCTCAAACTTAAGGCCTCAAGCAATCTTCCCACTTTAGCCTCCCAAAGTGCTAGGATTACAGGCGTGTGCCACTGCACCCAGACCATATTTCATATGTGAATATATTCATATATATGAAGCTTTTCAACTTTAATTTATCACTGCAAAAAATAAATACAATATTAATTTAATTAATCAAGAAAAGTGGCATTTAGACTACTTACCCTGAATGAACAGGGCTTGAGACAAGATTGACATTGTCTAAGGTGTCTGCAGCCCAGCTGTAATGTCTGAGAGAATCTGAATCAAATTCCCTTGTGAATGTTAGATGCTGAAAAATAAGAAGTTATATTACATCAACAACCCACACAAAACTGGTTTTCTCTACATGTATAAAATATATTTGTATTCCTCTTTATATCTGGATAGACTAATATTTAAAATAAACAATTTTTAAATTCTCTTTTATCAGTATGTGTTAAAATTTGAGTACACGAATGTTAAAAAATAAAGTCTAACTAATATACTATATTATTTCAATCTTTTAAGAAAGCACCCTGGGTAACTAGCATAGCAAAAAAATATCACAGAACTAATTCCAAGTATAATTTTAAGCACTTCAACACATCTCCAAATTAATCCTACAAGAGTTGTAAAACTGTTCCCAATGTTTTCATTTTTATTTTCCTCAAAAATTAAAAATTCCAATCTTGATGACTTCTGATTCCAAGTGGGGTAGAATAGCTAGCAGCAGTCTAGTGCTTTTGTCAAACAAATCAGATAAAATACAGAAATCGTATCTGAACGCAGCATTGGACACCTGTGGCACTGAGAACTAAAAGAAGTTCAGGCATAGTTTTATCACGCTTCGCTTTATTGACCTTCACAGATACCTAGTTTTTTTTTTTTTTTTACAAATTGAAGATCTGTAGCAACTTGTATCAAGCCAGTCTATTAGCATCATTTTTCTAACAGCATGTGCTCACTCTGTGTCTCTGTGTCATGTTAAGGTAATATTTCATACTTTTTCATTATTATTAACATCTCTCATGGTGATCTGTGATCCGTGATCTTTGATGTTACTATTGTAATTGTTTGGGGGCACCATGAACCATGCCCATAAAAGACAGCAAACTTAATCCATGTGTGTTCTGACTGCTCCACCACTGGCCTTTCCTTTGTCTCTCTCCCTCTCCTTGGGCCTCCCTATTCCCTGAGACACAATAATATTGAAATTAGGCCAATTAATAACCCTACAATGGCCTCTAAATGTTCAAGTGAAAGGTAGAGCTGCGGTCTCTCACTTTAAATCAAAAACCAGAAATGATTAAGCTTAGTGAGGAAGGCATGTTGAAAGCCAAGAGAGGCTGAAAGCTAGACCTCTTACACCAGTTAGCCAAGTTGAAAATGCAAAAGAAAAGTTTTTGAGTGAAATTGAAGTGCTCCTTTGGGGAACACATAGATGATAAGAATGCCAAAATCCTTGTTGCGGATAATGGAGGAAGTTTTAGTAGTCTGAATAGAAAACCATAGCAGCTACCACATTCCTTTAAGCCAAAGCCTAATCCAGAGCAAGGCCCTAAATCTCTTCAATTCTATGAAGGTGGAGAGAGGTGAGGAAGCTGCAGAAGACAAGTTGGAAGCTGGTAGAGGTTGGTTCCTGAAGTTTAAGAAAAGAAGCCATCTCCATAACATAGAAGTACAAGGTGAAGCTACAAATGCTGATGTAGAAGCTGAAGCAAGTTATCTAGAAAATTGATGAAGGTGGCTACAACAGACAGCTGAAACAAGTTATCTAGAAGCTCTAGTTAATATCATTGATGAAGGTGGGTACACCAAACACCTACAACAAGTTACCTAGAAGCTATAGCTAATACCATTGATGAAGGTGGGGTATGCTAAACAGCTGAAACAAGTTATCTGGAAGCTCTAGCTAATACCATTGATGAAGGCGAGTACACCAAACAGCTGCAAAAAGTTATCTGGAAGCTCCAGCTAATATCATGGATGAAGGTAGGGTACACCAAACAGCTGAAACAAGTTATGTGGAAACTCTAGGTAATATCACTGATGAAGGTGGGGTACAGCTGAAACAAGTTACCTGGAAGCTCCAGCTAATATCATTGATGAAGGTGCGTACACCAAACAGATGAAACAAGTTATCTAGAAGCTGTAGCTAAAATCATTGATGTAGGTGGGGTACAGCAAACAGCTGACACAAGTTATCTGGAAGCTCTAGCTAATGTAACTGATGAAGGTGGGTACACCAAACAGCTGAAACAAGTTATCTGGAAGCTCTAGCTAATATCATTGAAGGTGGGGTACACCAAATAGCTGAAACAAGTTATCTAGAAGCTCCATTTAATATCATTGATGAAGGTGGGGTACACCAAACGGCTGAGACAAGTTATACGGAAGCTCTAACATAATTGAAGGTGAGTACACAAAACAGCTGAAATAAGTTATCTAGAAGCTCCAGTTAATATCATTGATGAAGTTGGGGTACACCAAACAGCTGAAACAAGTTATCTGGAAGCTCTAGCTAATATCATTGATAAAGGTGGGGGTACACCAAACAGCTGAAAAAAGTTATCTGGAAGCTAATATCATTGATGAAGATCAGTACACCACACAACTGAAACAAGTTATCTGGAAGCTCTAGCTAATATCATTCATGAAGGTGAGTACATCAAACTGCTGCAACAAGTTATCTGGAAGGTCTAGCTACTATCATTGATGAAGGTGGGGTACACCAAACAGCTGAAACAAGTTATCTAGAGGGTCTAATATCATTGATGAAAGTGGGGTACACCAAAGAGCTGAAAAAGTTATCTAGAAGCTCTAGCTAATGTCATTGATGAAGGTGGGGTATACCAAACAGCTGAAACAAGTTATCTAGAAGCTCTAGCTAATATTATTGATGAAGGTGAGTACACCAAACAGATTTTCACTGTACATGAAACAGTCTTATACTGTAGTGGAAGAAGATACTATCTAGGACTTTCTTTTCCTTTTTTACAGAGACAATGTCTTGCTATATTGCCTAAGCTGGTCTTGAATTTCTGGGCTCAATCGATCCTCCTGCCTCAGCCTCCTGAGTAGCTGGCAGAATAGGTATGAGTCACTGCAGCCTCCTCTTCATCTAAGACTTTCATAGCTAGAGAGGAGAAGTCAATGCCTGGTTTCTAAGCTTCAAAGCATATGCTGACTCTTGTTAAAGGGTAATACAACTGGTGACTTTCCATTGAAACTAATGCTCATTTACCATTCCAAAAATTCTGCCAAATCTACTATCTATGCTCTGTAAATATTAATAGAATAAAAAAGCCTGGATGACAGTGCATCTATTTATAACATGGTTTACTAAGTATTTTAAGCCCACTGTTGAGACCTACTGCTCAGAAGAAAAGATTCCTTTCAAAATATTACTGCTTATTGACAATGTACCTGGTCACCCATGAGCTCTGATGGAGATGTACAAGGAAATTAATGCTGTATTCACGCCTCCTCACAGAGCATCCATTCTGCAGCCCACAGATCAAGGAGTACGTTTGATTTTCAAGTCTTATTTAAGTACATTTCATCAGGCTATGGCTGCTATACACAGTGATTCCTCTGATGGGTCTAGACTAAGTAAATCAAAAACCTGGATAGGATTCACCATTCTAGATGTCAAAGATGGAAGGAGGTCAAAATATCAACATTAACAAGAGTTTGGAAAAAGTTAATTCCAAACCTAATGGATGACTTTGAGGGTTCAAGACTTCAGTGGAGGATGTTACTGCAGATGAGGCAGAAATAGCAAGAGAACTGGAAGTGGAGCCTGAAGATGTAACTGAACTGCTGCACTCTCATGATCACAGCTGAAAGGATGAGGAGTTGCTCTTATGGATAAACAAAGAGTGGTTTCTTGAGAGGGAACCTACTCTGGTGAAGATGTTGTGAACATTGTTGAAATGACAACAAAGGGTTTAGACTATTTCATGAACTTAGCAGACAAAGCAGTGGCAGGGTTTGAGAGGATTGACTTCAATTTTGAAAGAAGTTCTACTGTGGATAAAATGCTATCAAATAACATCACATGATACAGATAAATCTTTCATGAAAAGAAGAGTCAATTGATCTGTCAAACTTCATTGCTGTCTTATTTTAAGAAATTGCCACAGCCGCCCCAACCTTCAGCAATCACCACCCTGATCAGTCAGCAGCCACCAACATTGAGGCAAGACCCTCCACCAGCAAAAAGGTTACAACTCACTGAAGGCTCACATGTTGTTAGTATTTTTTATCAGTAAAATATTTAATTAAGGTATGTACATTTTTTATACATAACACTATTGCACACTTAATAGACTACAGTATAGTGTAAACATAACTTTTATATGCACTGGGAAAGCAAAAAATTTGTCTGGCTCGCTTTATTGCAATATTCGCTTTATTTCAGTGGCCTGGAACTGAATCTGCAATATCTAAGAGGTATGTCTGTATACTCTGGAGAAAGGAATATCTTGAAGAGTAGAGCTTTTTGTTGCCATTTTTAACTTGGGGACATTTGTCAGTTACTGATGCAGATTTAGGGTTTTTTAGCTACAGGGGTCACTGCTGGTGAGCAGAAAAACCAGGAGAGTTTTGGTAAAGATTTGGGTGGCTTCAAGCATGCTATGGTTTTCCACCAAGAACATTTGCTAAATTCTGGGGCTGTGCAGAACAGGAAGCTAAAAACCTAACCGGAGATATCACTGAAAAGCATAATGAAGCCTTTTGGGAGCTTAATGGGAAAATGATTTAAGACTTTATAACTTATAATGGAGAGGGGACTCGAAGATCACACCAGGATTTTAAATAGGGATGCTGGAAGAGCCAAGGAGAAACCAGAGGTAGTATGAGCTTCACCAGGGCTGCAAACTGCTTTATTTCAGCCAAATCTTGAGTGGATTAAAATGATCATCTGCTATTCTATTTGACTAGCAGAGGGAGGGTGAACATTCTCTACAGGGATATATCACCATCAGGTGTGTCCACAATTTTTTACATACCATGTCTGGCATAAAATGAAAAACTGTCAACCATGGCCAGAGTACATGGACAAAAAATGGAAAAACAAAACCAAACTAAACCAGACAGACACTACAAGCACACTCCCACCCAAGTCATCTAGATTTTGAGGTATGCTAATAAAAATTTTATAATAATTATGATTAATGTTTAAGAAAATAGGGGAAAAGATAGAGAAAATAAACTAAAAGATATAGAATTCAATAAAACACTAGCATATACATAAGAAAGAATCAAATGAGCATTTGTTTAGTTCTAAATACAGTGTCAGTGCTTCACTTAGAAACAGGTTCAATAAATTAGAATCATAACTAGAAAAATACACAAAATGAAGCATAGGTTAAAAAAACAATTGGAGATACAGAAAACAGTACTGGATGTGGAACACAGTGAAAGATTTTAACATAGGTGTAATTAGACACTCAGATACATAAGAGAGGAAAGTAAGGCAGAAGCTATATTTGAAAAGATAATGGCTAAGAATGTTCCAAATCTGATGAAAGATATCATCCCACAGACCAAAAATAAATCTCAATTTTTATCCTGCCAAAGATCTGCTTCCTACTGAAACCCTAGTAAAATGACAGCCAAGTATTTAAAAATACAAAGAACAAAGAGAATAAGAGAAAAGACATGAGCAGAGACACAGAAGGATTAGTTGAAATTCTCTTTAAAAAGTGATTGGACCTCCATAATCTCTTCACTGATATATTAGTTGCCGAATCATGACACCTCCCACCCCAACAACAAGAAGCCTGGCAGAAAACAAGAGGCGTAGGCACTAGAAGGGCAGAAGACCAGAAGGCCAGAGGCACCATACTGAAAATGAGGATTATACTCTGAATGTTCAGACCTCACCTTCTTCCCTTACTGGCCTCCTGGACACAGACAGTTAGGGACAGAGCCTCTAGGCAGAAAATATGAAGTCTCTGAGGACTGTGACCTGCCCATTGGAATCTCCCAGTGAAACGTCCCAGACTTATTACTTCAGTGGAAATCATGGATAACACCACGTAGGGAGCGTCCAATGAGCTTATTAAATGAGCAGACAGCCAAGAACCAGGAGACAGCTGAGAAAAGGATCTTATATAATAAACAAAATAAATAAACAGGCAAACAGAACAAAAGCAAAATGGAGACACAGAGGCTTTTCAGGAAAAAAAACTTAAAATTTTCCATTAATATCCAGAGAAAGATGAGATCTTTTTACAACAATAGCTTAAAAAGAGAGAAACATTTAGAGAAAAAAAGAACTCTTAGAAAGTAACAAGTCACATTAAATTTTTTTTTAAAATCCAGAAATTTGGGGGAAATGTTAAAAATAGAAAATAGAAGAGAAAATGTAAGAAAGCAAATGATCAGTTCAAGAGGTTCAAATCCTCCTTCCCTCTTCCAGAAATAGTAGTTCTAGAAAGAAAAACCAGTGAAATAGAGGAGAAGAAATAAAGGAAACCATTTAAGAAACTTTCCCAGAACTGAAGACCTAAGTTCCCAGAGTAAAATGCCCCCCTAAGTAGCCAGATGAATAAAGATGCCATTATGGCACATCATCATGACATTTCAGAAATTGAAGACAAAGACAGATTCTATAAACAGAGAGAGAAAAAATGGTCACAGAGACTTCAGTCAGACTTTTAACAGCAAAAACTGAAGGTAAATGCAATAGAGCAATTCCTTCGATGTTCTGAGAGGAAAGGATTTTCAACTCAGAATTCTATAACCAGCTAAATCAAAAAACAAGTGTGAAAATAGAAAGATATTTTTTAGATATATAACACCTTAAAAAATACATATTTCTCATGCACTCTCTAAGGAAACTATTGGAAGATGTACTCTCCACCAAAGTGAAGGACTAAACCAAGAAAAGGAAGGCATGGAATTCAACACAAGAGAAAACAAAGAGAATTTTCATGGTGATGATGAAGGAGGACCCAAGGAGTCACCTGTACAAAAAATGTGACAAGTAAGAAAGCTCTAAGACAGATAAGTATTAATAAATGAGACAGACAGAACACCTAACAGGTGTGAACACAGCGCAAGAGTTTGTGGGTTGGCCTGGTGATATGTACAGAGGACGTCCGGCAAGTGAAAAACTTAAAGGGATAATAAAATATTGTGCTGAAAAGGAAAAGCAATCAGAATATCGGCCACATCTGTGAATAGTATTTACATAGGCTTAACAATATAAAAACCAACTACTGATATAACCCAAATAAAATACAACTGCTTTGGGAAATGAGAGGATAGGAAGTGTATGTGAGAGGGGAGGTATGAAAAAAAATTAAAGCTTTGTCTTCCATTTGGGGAAGTCAACAAATAATTCCAGAAATGGAGAAAAGTCAGCAAGAAGCAATACCCATGTATTATTTAGAGACGTGGGAGCACGTAGTAAGAGTCATCAAAACGTCTTCCAAGCAGATGTCTCTGGAGAGGAGAAACCAGGGACTGCATATAGGGATTCTACACACAGTGTTTTCCTAACAAATGTGTCTTGTAGAATGATACGACTTTTTACTTATTTGAGTAACTTTGAGAATAATAAAACCTAACTTTAAAAACTTACTCTGAATTATACAAATTTAAAAAATAGCCCTCATATCAAACTGAAAAATAATTCGTACAGCACTTTTGTGCAAGTCAGTGTCTTCCTTAGGTCTGAGGAAAATGCAAAATGAATTAGGAACAGCGTTGTCTGCATGTACTCAGAGATGACATATACAGTAGGTCAGAGTGTCATTAAAAGTTTAATCAGAGTCCACAGAACTAAGATCCTAACCCCAAAAGAGCTATAAACCACTGCAGAAAGTCCCAAATCGCTGGTTTGAGTCTGACCTTATTTACCCATTACTAACACTGACTTTTGCAGGCTCCAACCAACCAACCAACCAACCTTGAGAGTAGGGCAAACCATCTAACACAAAGTGCTGCTTGAATTTTGGGAGGCAGGATTTGGGTGGGAAGCAAACCACAATTCTTATATTTGGGGCCCTGAGGTTATTCTTCACAAAGTTCCATTTTTTAAAAAAAGTTCTGATAAATAAATAATGTCATTCCTTGTTGGTAATTACCGTAAATTATTTACCTTTGGTACTCCTAGAAACATGCACTGGTAACATTAATTATTGAAACAATTACTGATATCACTCAAAAAGGTATTGCCACCATCATGTAATATTTATCCAGGCCGGAGTGTGCCAGGACACGGATTCCACATCCCTTTGAATCTTTTCTTAACTTTTCTACCCTTGTAATGCTTTGCCACTCACTGAAGCTTTGTCAGAACACAAATGAACAAATGTCATGCTTGATCAAAACAATAAGCTATGTGTCCCAGTATTTGTCCCAAACAGTAACACTTAAGTGTGTTTTTGGATGCCTTAGTAATACTTTCTTCTGAGTTTGGTTTTCTTTTTCATGGAGGTTTGCTCACATTTAGGGCAGATCTAACTATATTTTAATAACCTAAATACAGGCAAAAAAAAAAACAAAACCTCTTCCTACAGTGATCCATCTACATACAAAATAAGGCAGGTCAACTGAACCTATGGTTTTACAGACAGATACTGAATTGGTAGCTTCATTCGCAAGCTACCTGTCTCTGAATACTTATTTCTACAGACTAACAACATTTACTTACAACTGAAATGAGAAATTTCAACTAGTTATTTATTTTAACGAACAATATGAATTTCAAAATGTTCTGACATTTTTACTGAGCACAGGCACCATAGTACCAACGAAAAGCCTTACCTCCATTTCATTACTGAACAAATAAATACAAATAAATACTTAAAATTTAGAAACAGGCACCACATATAAGGACGGTTAAAGATGAACTAGACCCAGCTCTCAAGTCTCCTGCAGCAAGGAGGCAAGGAGGGTGTTCCCAGGGTTTCATGGAAAAAGCGTGGCTTTGAAGTTGAGTCACACGCTTAGATTTGGAAATTGCCTTTGCCGCTTGTTAATAGAAAACACTTCTTTCCCACTCCTGGGCTTTCCACTTTGGAAGGTCAACCCAGTTGTGTAACTGTGGGCCCCTCCCTGCCCCTTAGTATTCACTTTGGCCTGGAACTGCGGAGTGATTTATCTGAGCGGCAGACTCGGGGAAGGTGGCCAGGGAGGCTCTGCTCACACCCGGTTTGCGTTCCCTTGGGCCTGAGCATGGTCACAGAGAAGAGGCGGACTCCTCTGCTGCCCACAGCCCACCTCGGTGAGGGACGCGCCTGCACCGCTGGTCCCTGAGTTGGGGAGGCTGCCTATTTCAGGGCAGTCAGCAGCCCGCTTGGCTCAGACTCTAATCCAGCCCCGCGCCTGGCCTCCATCAGGGATAAAGGAGATGTCTTGCCACGGAGCTTTCCTTAACTTTACTTACTGAAAGCCCCTTCAGAGATGCCCCAACATCGCTTGCTGGTTTTGTGATCCTTAGCATGCGTCTCAATTTTTCTCAGTCTCAGTTTCCTGTTTTTCAAACTAAGGATTGTTTGGTATGGAGATTAAATGAAAATGTATGTCACTAGTCTGGCACTAATGCCGCTGTCGGTACGGAAGTATAATAATGTCTCCTTATGTAGATAAAGTTTTTTTATACTTTTCAAAGGACTTTCACTTATATAAACTCACTTGTTAAAATCTGATAATTTATGGAGGAAAACAGCAAAACAAAAATATTCCAGTCCCAGAAGTGGGCCTTTATAGTTAAAAACACCGGATGCTTATATAAACAAACAGAGCCCATTCAGTTATAAGAATGCAAATACCTAGGTCTTCCTTATTGACTCAAAAATGTTTAAATGTTTAAATTCCTTTGTTAATAGCAATAACATAACTATTTATCAATTCAATGGCAAGGACTGTCCTAGGCTTTTATATTCATTTGTTCTTTGAGTCTTCAGAACCTATTAGACCTGGGAGTAATACGTCCATTTTACAGATGAGGAGACTGAGGTTTAGATAGACTTCAAAAATTTGGCAACACAAAGTCAACACCTAGCACTGGGTGGCTTTAGTAGAACACTATGTTAAAGAAAAATTCACATTGACTTAATAAGACCTTTTACTCTTATGTCAAAAATAAAATGAATAAGCACACCATTTTTCATTTTGGAAGTGATACCAAGGATACTATTAAAAATCAGAATGCACATTATTTACTAGAGCCCAAAGCCTGACTAATCATGATATCACTGTCTCTAAGAGCTTAATACTTTCCAAAAATAGTTTCTCACTGGCCCTATTCATCAGAGGAAAGAGGAGAACAAGTACACACTGGCCTTACAAACGAGGACACACCCAAATGTCCAGGTCTGGAAATAAATGTCTGGGCATGGAAGAAAAGAGGCAGGGGCAAGAAAGTGTTTGCAAGAGAATAATTAAAGAAAAGAAAGATAAATCCAATTAACTGCAATACTAGGTAATTCTCCAGGTTGCTGTCTGTCAACCCCCAGTGTTGGACACCACCAGTTAAGGTCCAGGACTGACTCTGTGGTTTCTTTGTCAGCTTTGCCACCTCTGGGAGATGGTAGTCCTGCAAATTAACTGGTGGCCTTGATAAGCTAACGTTAATGGCATCCGGTAGACCTTGCAGTAACAGGTCATATGCAACACAGTTTTGGAAAACTGTAAACATGACTTAGTTGAGTAACATTTGGATGATGTAATCAGACTGGGAGCCCAGGAAAGCAAAGGCTTGTCAAGGATAACTTCACCCTGCACCCACAAGTTGGACAGGGCCAAGGCAGAAGGAACCCGTGAGGATGTCGGTTCCCCTACACAAAGAATAAGAGGACTTGGGTTTGAGGTAGGCTGTATCACTCCACAGCCCAGAGTACTGGCAAGTCCAAAACCTCACTGAACTTCTGTGTCTGCATTAGAGCGGCGGGTAGATAATAGTAACTGCCCCAATTCACTATGGAAAAGAATGACCCAAGTAATGTGAAAGTGATCTGAAAATTCTAAATTGCTATAAAACAAAAACACGAATAATTTAATACTCCTAGATTAGGAGTATTTAATAATTGAACATAATTTATTTCTTCAATGTATATCATGTTGCATCCCTCTATATAGACGTTTAGGACAGAATTATGCTTTTCAGAACACAGGGAAAAGTCAGAGCAGCCCCCTGGATTAACAAACAGTAACAGCAGTGTTTTTGCAAAATATCTGTCTGCACATCGACTTTTCCCATGGCCAATACGCTTTATTAAGATCTGCCATACTCTATTAGAGTGGCACAGTGAGAATGGGGTCGAGCACCCACCAGACCTACGGCCTATTCTCAGCTCTACCACCTACTGGCTGTGTGACACTGTATCTGGGAAGTGGCAATGGTAATACCTATTTCATATGGTAGCAGAAAGCAGGAAATGAGATGATCCATTTAATAGAATGCTGTCACAGGTACTGCACTAAATATTATAACTACTGTGACCTATAGTGGATATTGAGTGAAATGGCAGACTGTTACTCAAATAGATAGCAGGTTTGGACAACTAACAAAACCACTTGGAAAAACTCTTTTAAGAAATGGATTCTGTAAAGAAAATCTGATTCAAGTAGCAAAATAAAATAAAAATTAAAGGCCTACTATAACAGGGAAAGCAGGTCTTTCTTCCCCTAAAATATTTCTTTTCTTGAAGCGATTATTATTACTCTTAAGATTTGTTTTATTTGAGGCTAGAATATAAACTGTAAAGAAGCTTGGTTCTTTGGGATTTCCAAATCTGATTGATTTCAAGAAAATCTGGCTATGAACTTCAACAAAAGGTGGTGAATTACGGACAGGAGGGAAGCTGAGCATGTCAGCATGTCAACACCCAGCTCGAGATGTCTAAACTAACCGTGCCACCTTAAGTCGGTCACAATACCAACCTCTCTGCCTCAAAAACATCTGTAATCTTGCTGACCAATCTTTGAGAGGTGTTGAATGGAGCACCTGAGTAATGCTGGCCAAGCACTTTGAGGAGAGAAAGCAGCATATTAAATGTCACTAGTCCAAGGTGCTTATCTTCCCGGGGACTATCTCTAGCAAATCTTTAATCTGAGGCTGGCTACCTTTTGCCACCATGCACACTTCTGAACACTCCTCCCCTCAGAAATGGGCTTAAGCGAAAGAAAGAGGAAGATTAATTTGCTGGTAGGGACGGGGGATAGGGGTGGAATGGTGTGGAGAGGCAGAGGAGGAAAAACCATTAGCATAGCCCGACTTTTGGATTAGGTATTCTTCTCCTTTCCCATTACTAATTGAAGATGCCTAGATCTTGAAAACAGAAACATACGCTTTCTCCTGAAGAACTCTCTAATTTGCATACCACTTGCTAATGCATCAAACAGTACTTTGCACATTATATGACTAAATATACCTGAAATCATCCTTAGCATCAAAAAAGACCAAATTCAATCCAAAGGAATAGGAATCCTAGTCTATGAGGTAATGAAAAGAGTGACAGAGTAGACGTAATAGCACATGGTGGCTACCATGAGGCCTCCAGTGTCATTTAAAGAACACTGTCCACAGTCAACATGCAAACAGCCAATGCAAGTGTTTACACCCTACTTTAGTTAAACCTTCTAAACTGGTCACTATTTGAAGGCTTGCCACTAGTCCCCTCAGGCATAAACCATGTGGGCAAACCTCATGTGAAAGGGAAAGTCTGCAAAGGAAAGCAATCTAATCAGAGAGAGGGAGCAGGGCTGAGCCGCTGTCCTATTTTCTTTCCACGCCAACAGAAATGTACGGACACGGAAGGCGATCATTTCACAGTGATCACTTGGCAAGCGGCTCTTTTCCAAAGTTTTTTGTTTGGAAATACCCAAGTTTATAGCTGTTTTCTTAAGTCATAACTCCTTATCTGCTTTTTGTTTTGTTAAAGTTGGATTTGTTTATTTCCAGAGACAAAGCATTAAACAATAGAAGTTCAAGGTTGAATGGTATTTTAAGATGCCAGAAGACTTTCTATGTTGCCACTGACATGGGGTTGTTCACACTAGGTGTGACTACCACCAATAGCAAGTTTGTTGGTGAAGACAGAAACCCAAATTAAACCGGTTTAAGATGCTCCCTAAAGATGGGGGGAGATTGAAATTAAATTAGTCGTTTATATGGCAACAAAATCTGGGTGGTGCTAACTTCAGGCGTGGCTGAATCCAGCCACAGCTCAAATGACGGTAGGAATCACTTGTCTTCATCTCTGAGTGACTCTATAAAAAAAGTATTGAATTTTATGTTTCTGTTTACAGTATACACCCTTTTGGTTTTATAACTACTCCCAGGGTCATTCAAAGGAAGTGAAATTAATTAATTATTAAATAGTTAGCCTGCTAAATATTTGAAACTGCTATCAAGCCTGCTACCTCATATCTATCTAAAGGGCAAATATTTCCATTCCTTAATTGATGCCTTCCATGGCATAATTTCTAGCCCTCCCCATTGCAGCAGGCCTTTAATTTTAGCTTTTACTATTCATAACCTGTTACTGAATGTGTTATAATTTGTCAGTTCTTTTTAAAGCACATTAAATAATAAGAATTTATTAGAATTATAAATAGGCATAATGAGGAACACTTGTGTCTAAATATAATTTTTCACGCTAAAAAACGGACTAAGATGATGGTTTTGCATCCCTATTAAAAATACTAACAAGTACAGGATCCTGGAGGGCAGACTGTAAAATCCTTGGGCTGCTTTCAGGCTTCTTTCTCGTGCTGAGCAACGCAGATGTATAGAGTTGGGCTTAGGAGGAGGCACCCTGGAGCCAGATGGCCAATGACTCTGCCACTCACAAGCTGTCCTCCCTCTCTGGGCCTCAGCTTCTTCACCTTTTTAATGGGGTTAAGAAATTATCTCATAGGGTTGTTTTGAAATGCATACAAGTTAATCCAGGTAAAACACTTAGAATAGCTCCTGGCACACAGTAGGAGCTCAAAATTAGCTGTTTTCACCATCACCACCATTATGTTCCCTGACACTTAAGGCACCTAGTAAATAGCATTCCATTTATGTAATGAAGATCAGCTGGTCTGGATCACACACAGTATTGTGTATTAAGTGCCTAAGCCGTACCAGACAGGTGCTTTCAATAATTACGTCAGAAGAAATGAAAGGGCCATTTCTCATTACATTCATCCCAGACAGCCGAGCTTCTGTTTCGACTCATCCCTTTTCTCTCTTTGTTAACTTCCGTTTGGAAAGGAATGGCTCTAAGTACAGATGTTGCTCTAAGGCAATCTGACATACACACAAATCTGAGCTTATGAAACAACAGTAGATGTTGACCGACCAATATACACAAAGCTTCTACTCAGAGTTGCCTTAAATCAGCGGTTACTAACTAAAGGTGCATCCCAGAATTGCCGGAGGACTCTTACAAAATACACATGCCCAGGAACCCAGCCATGGAGGTTCTGATTCCACAGGCATCTTGTTTTTAAAAGAGCCACAGGTGATTCCACAGGTGCACCCTCAGTGCACCCCCAGTTAAGAATGCTGAGTATGAATCAGTGGCTTTCCACCCTAGGTGCATTTAAAATCACATGGAGCCCAGGCTCCACCCAGACCAAAGGAATCAGGAACTGAGCCATCGACTTTTTAAAAGTTCTCCAGGTAATTTTCATAAGCAGTCAGGATTGAGAGTCTCCACTTTAAATAATAAGGGCATTTGACAAATCTAAGATATGATTCTGTTTACGTATACATTTTCAGAAGCATATGTACAGGAGACTTTTGATTAACAGGTAAAGGGAAGGTAAAAGAACAGGGAGTTCACAGACAACACCTACCACAGTAAAGAGTCTACTCTTGACTATCCGGGAGTGAACTAGGTGGTTCACACACTCATCAGGACTCAGGCCCAGCAGGGAACCGGGACGAGTGTACTTCCTCCAACCCTCTTCCCAGGCCTGGCATCCACACGTGCCTTCAGCCAGCACTGGTTCACTAGGACCGGGGCGGGTGGGGGAAGGCTGCCCTAAGCACCCTGGGTCTCGACTGCACTTTAACCATGGTTAATGTGCAAACTGATTAATCAGCAGGATAACGGAGAGGCGACTATGCTTGGTATGAGTGAGGTCTACTCTTGTGGAAAAAGAAAAGCCCGTAGAGAGTTCGCTTTTATTCATTTTCCACCCTTACTTGTCAAAGTAACTTCAACTGGGCAATGACAGGGTAGTTTTAAATCTGATAGTAAGTCACGTATCATTGCTTTAGGAATTGTGAATATTTCAGATTTCTTTCATGCTTTCTGATGGAATTACTGTGTCGAAACTACATTTTGAAATTTATAAATGCAGAGTTAGAGGAACAAAAGATAAACTACTAATTTTTCATCACTTAATTCTCATAGAAAGTGTTTAAATGCACTTCTGCCTCTCATTAGTCTTGCAGTGTAAGGAGACTCTTCTTTCTGACAGCTTCTCTTTTGAGGAATTAGCCTTTCCCTCTCTTCTATAATAAATGAGATGCTAGAGACTAAAAATGTTAATACACCTCTCTCAGAATGTTTTCCCCTTTCCTCCAAGTTTTTATTTTGAAGATGTTTATACAAATAAAAATGTTGAAAAAAACTGTATAAAGAGTAACTATGTACCTTCCACCTAGATTCAACAATTAACAGTGTTATATTTATGTCTTTCTCCACACACACTATTTTAGGCTGAATCATTTGAAAATAAATAGTTGACTTAATGATTACCTAATTCCTGAAAACTTCAGCATGCATATCCCTAGAATAGAGATTTTCTCCAACTAGCTTCAATTCCTGCTAAGAAAATTATCAACAATTTCCTAATAATATATACATTCAGTACATTTTCAAATGCCCCCAACTTTTCCTAAAATGTCTTTAATGCTTTTCATCTTCCCCACAAATCTCTTGCCAATGTGTGATGGATTTGCGTGGCCCTGGCTAGTGTGATGTGCCCATTAAACATGCTAGTTCCCCAAGGAATGCCCACCTGTCCATGGGATATGCCATGGTCATTAAAGAAAGCAACTTCCTGTTTCTACAGTTACCAGCTTAAGATCAATTTCAAAGGTTTCAAGATGTCCTACGCCCTCCTTTCCTGACTCACTGTTCTACAGAAGTGCTCATGATGTTCACAAAGGTGTTTTTGAAATGGAAGCAACAACAAACTGACTACAAGAACATCAGTTTTACCTCAAATGTTCTCCTTATCTTTTATTTATTTCCATAAAAGCTTAGATCTGAGCAAATGCTGCTCCTCCAATCTACCAGAGTAAGCAGGTCTTGGTAATCGCTAACAGGCAATGGTGTGAGAACCCCCCTAACCCTGTTAGTAGCCTGCAGGACCACAAACTCTCATGTTTTACTTTAACGTTGATGTGTAGAAATTGGGTGGTAGAGTAACTGTGGTGGAGATGGTGATGGTGGTGGTAGCGGCGAGGTCAGGGTGATGGTGGTGGTCCCAGTGTCAGGCCCTTGCCCCAAAGCAAGTTTATATTCCGAAATATAAACTATAATTAGGTTTGATCAGAATCCCTCGGCACATGTTTTACAAAAGTGCATAGTGTCACTGATACCCAAGGAGTCTCCTTTCACCTGCGATTTTGTAAATTTTATGGGGTTTCCCTAGGGCATGGAAAATAACATGCATTTTTTTCACTTAGAAGTGTTATCAATATACCCACTAATATCTCATTTCTGTTGGGAAGATGAAGAGAACAGGATTACCACACTAGGATAATGACCACAGCCAACCAAGCAGAAAATCTCAACCAATACCTTAAAACATCTTATACCCATGAGTTTAGTTTCATTATTTGAGAAAAAGTGCTTTCTCTAGTGCTAAAATCCACTTAAACTCATGACATGATACTACACTTATAACCATTTTAGAAAGGGTTTTTTTGGTCTGACCAAACATTGAATAGCCACTGTCTTCACCGCTGTAATTATTCTAGCACCATCCTGAGCCCACATGTAGCAGGACTATGTTGCTGGGACTTCTTACATCAACCCAATATCTATTTAACCACAACACTGGAAAGAAAAATTGCACAAACACCAAATGAATCTTGAGAGATTCCGGTAGAAAGCAAAATACTATCACATCGCACCACACTAACCTCCCAACTACCATCATGGGCAGTTTTGAAGCTAAAGAAACAAAAAACATGACCAGTCTCATCTTTAACTACTTGTTAAAAACAATTCTCACCAAGTCCAAAACACATACATAGTTTGTTTAGCAAAATAAGACATCCATGTGGTTAATGTTGGCAACTTCAGCTATCAATGATTATTAAGTCTCCATTAAAAAAAAAGTAAAATAAACTTGACCTAGAGATGAAAAGATATCTATGCCTTTTCTATGACTTTCTGAGTTTTTCTCTGTAGAATTTTAAGGCTCTCCTGCAGAAGACAGGAATATTTCTGTTTATGGTACAATTGATTTTTTTCCCTTTAACCACTAGTACCAGAAGATTTACAAATGCAAAATCAAACATACAGAAATGTGCTTTTTGTCACAGGACCTAGAGCTGGATTCAGTCGTATAAATGAAAGTTTAACAATCAAAGAATATTTCAAAAAGAATGCATACCTGCTCTTTGGATGGCACAAGGAGTTCTTCAATCATCATGCTGTCCCGCGCATAGGAGCTTCTGTTCAAGGTGTAAGACCTATCCGAACTGAAGGAGCGGAGGCTGTTGTATTTACAGTTAACCATTCAACAGTGGTAGATGATGATGAGATGAATAAAACAAAATTAATGCATGCAACTTTAAGAACAGGCAAGATGGCTAAAAATATCAATAACAGTTGCTCTTGAAAGGACATCAAAAATAAAACCCCTTATATCTGAGGGAATGTCTTAAGTGTAGACAACCTCATAATCAGGTTATGTTTAAAGTGAGGCCAATTTTGAGAAGATGAAATGCATGAAAACTTCGGATGTTTCACTATGAAGATGAACCACCATGACTCTAGATAATTGATAATTGCGGAGATTTTCTAGGGTAAGACCTAATGTTAGAGTCTCCTCTCTTTCTGAATGGAATTATATCTGCCGTCCATGGGTCTGTTTATAAGTCTTCGGGAGCTAGATATGGGTTTAACACTTTGAGAGCTCTGGTTTGCAGTTGTCACTCATGGAAACATCAAGAAGAAAGTAGTGCTATGATTACATTTTGCGTGATCCTCTAGGCCATCTTTTTGGTCTTGAGGAAACATTCAAATTCCTTGCATGGTTATTTTGTCTTTCCTGCAAACATTCTGCCTTTCCTTGCATTACTCTTTTCTTTCTCACTCCTTCTACTGTTGCTCTTTCCAGCCTCTCTCAAATCCTCCATAGGTCCCTCTAAACTAAAACCCAGTAGACTAAGGGACTGTGGGAGATCAGCTCTGCCATTCACCCTGGTGGCCTTGCACATACCACATAGGTCATGCAGGCAAAGGCTGGGACTGCAGGTAATCTGAGTCCTGGCAAGCACCCTGTGATCTTCCTGGAACACAGAGGATGGAGGCTCATGAGAAGCTGCTGCAAGGTCATCTCCCACTCGTCCCCCTGTCTCACCTGGGAGTCTGTCACAAGATGGCTTTTCCTCACCTCCTCTTTCTAATGAGGTAAGAGGCTTCCCATCCTGCCCTCCTTGGAACAGAGATACAGCGTATAAAACTGCTTAGCTGACGTCTAGAACTGGCTCCTCAGCCATGGAGTATCCCATAACTAGCACTGCAGATGCTCAGCCTCTTTTATTTTGGTGTCCTGTCCTTTTTGGTGTAGGGGACAAGAACAACAGGAAGTCAGCACCTTTCACTTCTTCCTTTAACTGCCTATATAATTAAAAAACCGCCCGGATCTAAAAATGGCTTGTTGTGTCTTTACCAGTTGAATCAGTCAGACCTTGGCTTTTGCCTTGCCTTGTGTGTGCTTCACAGGGAAAGGAACAAAGAAGTAAATAAGAAATGATTCCTTGCTTTGCATAAAACGGTTTCTTTTCCCCACGGCCTACTATACTAACGATAACCTGGAAGTGGATATTCTTATATCAAGATGCAAAGGCATCATTCTAAGAGTCTACACAGATGGGTAGGTGCATTCTTCCAGGATGAGAGCCTTAGCTTTCACTAGAATCTCATATGGGCTTCTCTGATTCTAAAGCAACCCTCATTCTGTAGTCATTATTTGGTATATTGAGCAAATATTCACTAAATGGCTATTGTGAGTATTAATCCTGCACAGGGGAGCTTAGCTAGTAAGCCACGTGACTCTGACCACGTGCATAATTGGGCCCTCTGTGGCCAATCATGTGACCTATTACTCTTCCTTTTTTTCCTCCCCCGTTACAGCTGGGAGCATTTCTTTCAGTTACTCCTGTTTCTAGTTCCTTAGCTTCTCCTAAATACAGTAGAAGCTTCCTAAGAGCAGAAATTTTCTAACTCAACACTGTCCAACAGAACTCTGTGCTATGATGAAGATTCCTAAACCGGTGCTGTCTGATAACAGTGACCACTGGCCACACGGGCTACTGAGCACTTCAAGTGTGGCTAGTGTGACTTAACCGAATTTAATTTTATTTAATTTTAACTTAAATAGTCATAGATGGCTAGTGGCTACACTATGAGTGCAGCCTCTAAGTACTCAGGGCAATGTTCCCTTTTACTCCAGTGATGTGATTTGAGAGATACTGGGAAGCTCCACTCTCTGCACTGGACATTCATTTTTTTAAATTATAGTTCCCACAGCATGACAGGTTAACACTGGTAGGATGTGCAACAGCTTTATGGTATATGTGGACACTTAAAAGTTTTTAAAAAATAATTATGTATTCATTGTAATTCCAGTGTGTAAGTACATCCAAAATTTGTTGATACTTTTTAAACATCCCTTCCATCTTTTAATTTGTATATGAGTGCCAACTGCAGAACACAGCCCAGAACTGGGAACCACCAACAGAAAGGCCTAAAGAAGTCTTCATTTTACATGATGTCTAAAGTTCCTACTCCTGATCATTCCAGACCAATTTACATTAGACAGATGGAGCCCATTAAATCCATCAAGCCTCACTCTGAATCCTTAATACGAACAATACTTTCAGCTACTAAAATTA
Source organism: Lepilemur ruficaudatus (assembly GCA_963574885.1). Classification (NCBI taxonomy): domain Eukaryota; kingdom Metazoa; phylum Chordata; class Mammalia; order Primates; family Lepilemuridae; genus Lepilemur; species Lepilemur ruficaudatus. The sequence goes on from CAUYRT010055906.1 coordinate 34,604, forward strand.
GAGATTATTTGCATGGGGGTCTGGAAAACATTAAATTGTTTTTAACTAAGGTCAACTATATTATTTGTAGCCATCAGTATACTCTAAGTGTTAAATACAGGAAGTGTTAGGAAAAACATGCCTCAGAATTCTAAAATTGTGCTAATATACCTAGCACAGCTCAAATAAAACAGCAACCAGCAAAAAATAGCCCGCCCTTCAAATCAGGACTTGCTCTTTAAACCCAGTGAAATTTCTTTAGTTATTTCATGCACTATGCATAATTTGTTAAGGGAAAGAAACTCCTCAAGTATGCAGTCAATTTTGCGTAAGTAGCATGTCTTTATTATGCATTACTTTCTTGCTAATTTTCTCAGAATCCCAATATTTTCACTGATTTTTCTAAAGCTGAGCAGAAAAACAAAAAAGCACAATGCAGCACATCACAGCACATCGCACATCACATCACAATGCTGAACAAAATAAAAATGAGAAAATGAGCCAGGGAAGGGCAGAGGAACACTGTAAAAGTGCCAGGTCTTCTTACCTGATCTTGGGGCTATTTTAAATTATTTTTAGGAAAAAAAAAAAAAAAAAACAGGAGAAATAGAAAGCAAAATATCAGACAGGGAAAAAAGAAAAAAATGTTATGGTTGAACGGATTACACATTTAATGTATTTCTTTTTAAATGTTACACTCAGAATATTTTACTTGGTGATACTCTAACAATGTGCTTAAAACTTACTGGCTTTATAGATTTAAAAAAAATTTGCCTCTGAGCATAACATGAGTTGCCAATGTAAAAAAAAAATGAGTTACATATAATAGCAACAAATAACGGTGCAATCAAAATTAGAAATGTGAAAGCCTTGGAATTATTTTAAGAAAAAAAATTATGAGGGACAATATTCTGGTTTCATAGCTCACTGGATGTCAGCTGCTACAACTTCTACATAAAAATGATTGATCTGCAAAATGTATCATATTATCAGAAGAAGAGAAGGCAGGCAGTTATTGGATTACAAAAGCTATAAATCTCTAAATAGGATATAGACAAGATCTACAAGGATCTTGAGATCCTTTGGGATTCTACATATTTTCTGTTGTAACTTGTTGCTATCTGTGATGACCTAAAATACTCCATATTTTTTAAAAGTTATTTTTCCTCTTCCTGTTAACGACACCTGCTACAAAAAGATTTTAAGGCCTTTTATATATGTATTCATAAAGCAAAAGTTGTACTACGTTACATGAGGCTCAAAATTCTATTAAAAAAAAACTAGAAGAAAAACAACATGTAAACGGGCCACACCAATGACACTGAGAATAAACTCCAAGGTTTACTTTGTGGGAAGTGCCATTTACTATTAGACAATGAAACTTTTTACAACAGATCCTTAAACTATAGGAAAATGTCCTCAGGGCTCTGGCTTAGAAGGTTTAATTATTAGCTTTAAAATAACTTGACTGTCAGCAAACACACTGTTAATCCACACCAGAGCAAAAAAGCCTCCAGATTCTGGACAAGGTCCTGTTTCTTTCAACCAGTGGAAGAAAAGTTTGGGTCAAGGTTTTCCCATACAAAAGTTTTCCGCTTCGGTTTTAAGGACTGACTTTGCTTCCATTCCTGTGACTTTTGGTAAGTCACTGTTACACTCCTAACATGTCCCTTGTAAACAAAATAATGGAATAGCTTTAGAAGAGCTACTCAAACACTCGGTAGACAATGTTAATAAACAATAGAATTTTTTCAAGAATATTCTTTTAACTCTCAGTCATGAATTATTCTTTTAATAACAGAGAAAAGAGCGTACAATCTATACATATATTTCTTACTTATTGGCAAGTAAGGTTTTCTTTCAATATAGATCAAAACTTAATTTGGAAACATGTGACCCAGATTGGTTCTCCCAGTTCTGTCAGTGAGCTCATTTGTTACTATGCTTGAAGCATGACTGCAAAGTGGGGGGGAAAAAAAAGAACACACAATTAACATGTTCAATCACATGAATTTAAGGACTGAAAACCACAAAAGAAAACAGCAGTGCATGTATATTTCACTAAATTCACATCCTCATCCAAAAAGCACATTTGGCGATCATATGAAAAATGAAAATGATTTTGGTTTATGACAGGTCATGGTTGTTTTCCATTTACTATGAAAAACAGCAACAGTGAAGTACCTGGCAGAACGAGCTCCAAGACTAAAGCCCATGTAACCTTCAGCGGGCAGGGAGTCATCGCCCAGTTCCTTAAGGTCCTGTGGCCCGAGATATTTGTCTGTGTCCCCGGTCATTGCATCTTCACCTGCAGGTGTACAGAGTAAGCCATAGTCAGAAGCTTCCCTTTGGCATACGTGTCAGGTGCGGGTAAAATGGTTCCTGTGGTCATCAGCAAATCACCCTTCCTCTTCCCCATCCCCTGGATAATTTTCGTAACTGCCATTTAGAAGGAACAAGTATAGGCAGAGGTTAGTACAGAATTTCAAGAGTGAATTTAAGTAGCGGAAACAGCGCCTGGCATTAAGCACCAACTTTAAAACACCACCGCCTCTCCCTCTTCCTCTCCCTCAAGCCCGAGCTCACTAGACAGGTGAGTGAGTCTGTGTTAGAATTTTTCTCACCTCACCCCCGATGAGGGCAGCTTGTCTGAATGGACATGGATTGCAAAATAAGAGCCACCTCTTCAGTACTGTTCTTGAAATAATATGTGGGAAGGGAACAGACATTTTTCTTAACGGTTTTCTCACACACAGGATTTCAGTTTTGGGCTTATGTAAAAAACTTAGCAAGTTATTTAAGTGAACTCTAACTGCTCAATTGGGGGGACCTTGGAAAGCACCAATTTTGAACTGTTTCTAAACCTATGAAAGTAACCACTCAGCCCAGATGTTCCAGTGCATGAAGTCTACTTGGAAGGCAACTCAGCCTGCTACAGAGATAATATGGGGGCTTCAACAGTTTGAAAGGACTATATAAACTGCTCTTTAACTACCCTACGAAGAGTTAATTACATAAAATACTTTTACTAGCTACATATGCATAGCATGACATCACAGGGAAAAACCACATTCCAAGGGTGACAGGGCAGGTTTTTCAATTGTCTCTCACCCTCTGGGATGTTTCCCATCCTTCTCAAAAGGTAGCACAGGCTGTGGAAAAGTTCCTTCCCCACACAGGCAAACCCCATCTCTTTTTAAAATGACTCTTACTCTCTTTCTGGACACAAGCGTGGCTGGCCGAAAGAGATGTTTCAAAAGAGTGTATGTTGTGCTTTCTCGAAGGTAAGTGATTCATCCGCCTCAGCTCTATTTTCCAATTCCTTCATTCAGTACCGTTTACAATTTCCATTCATTTAAACTCAGGAAACCACAAGAGCTCAGCTTTTAAACTACCAATCAAGCCTAAAAATACACTGTCAACTACTGTTTTTGCAAATGTAAAAACTAAACAGATCAACTTTCCACTGCTACCCAGTACCAAGAGATTATTTTAAGTAACCGTTTACAGCTGGCCTATCTGCACATTCACCGCATCTGCCACGAAAACAGCACACACCGCGTACAACTCAAAGAGAGGTCTTACTCTGTGGGAAAGCCATTTCCACCGGGCTGGGATGATCAAGTGTTTTCCTGATGTTTCCAGGAATTCCTGAAGCAGTGATTTAAGAAGCAACCTCCAAAACCAGCCCAAGCGAACCAATCCCTGGGTCGCGTCCAGTCGCCTCACCACAGCTGCCGAGCTCCCCTCAGCATCTTGCTCTCCTCGTAGGCAACTGAGGAATTACACATCTTTTCCGACTCATCAGAGTTCGAGGATTTTCAAAATTTCAGACCAAAAAGAAAAAAAAAATCTGGCAACCCTTAATTGAGATTAAAGATCCTTTTGATCACTCCGCAGACATCCTTTTAAAGCTCCTTCTGATTGGATTAAAAACTCCAGGGGCAAGCCTCCAGCAGGACCGAGTGAGTGATGGCCGGAATGCAAGCCCCTGAGTTATTTGCATGTAAATATGAGGACTGCTCTGGTGTAGACTTTCGGTAATTTGATACCAACGCTCGGTGCCTAACCGGGTAACCAAGACAGCCTCGAGCAGGGCGGGCGAGCGAGGTGCCACATCTAATGAGCAGGCCGCTCTGCTCGAACGTGAATGAAGACACAGCCAGCCCAGGTGGAGGAAAAACTGGAGAAGACAACAAAAGAAGTGGCCCGGGCGGGGAGTGGCAGGGAGCTCCAGGCAAACTTTCAACTTTGCTCTCAGCTGGGAACACCCTGAGCCCCGGTTATTTATGGTCCCTGTCAGGTGGAAGGAGGGGAAAAAAGGAGAGAGGGAGGGCCTGCCCTTGAGCTCGAGTTGTGAAACCGGGGCCGAGCGGAGCAGCTGGGATTACCTTGACTCTCCCACCGGCGCTCTGCCCTGCGCTCGCGACGCCGCGGCGTCGCATCGGGAGTTTGAAGGGAGCGGAAGCGAGGCGAGCTGGAAAAGGCAACTGGGTGTCCTGCTTCATCTGGGACTCAAGTTCTTTCGACTCTTTTAAAACACACTCAGAAGGACTAACTGGTTCTCCCTCCTGGAGAGGTCCCTGGAGAGAGAGCCAAGCCCAGGGAGCGCTGGGGTTGGCTGGAGAGGTCTCTGTTGCCCCGCAGGAGGCAGCACGGAGGAGGTGGGTCTGTCGCTTTGCTGTTTGCTACGTTGTTTCCTTCTCTCTGCACTCTCGGCCTCCCTTCTCCGCTGCTCCACCCTGTTTATGTTGGCAGTGGAGGGGAAAACTAGCCCCACTTCTGCATCCTCTCCCTGGGCACCGGAGTGGCGATTTCAATTGCCTTTTTTTTTTTTTTTTTAGAGAAGCCGGAGAATTAGGCTGAAAACAGTCTTGCTGAGGTCAGTGGTGTGCAGCACGTCCTGTCTAGTGCATCTATCCCCTTGGAATGTTACCTAACTAGACAGGAATCTGAATCTGTAGAACTCGTAAGATGGGGAACAAATGTGTTTCCCCGGATAAGTGCATAAATAAATGAATACCTACATGGTTCATATAATATTAAGATGACCGCTAGTGCTCTACTCTGATCAGCCTGGCTGTAATTAACATTGTAAATACACCGAAAAGGAAAGGAAGCCACTTAGGTATAACGCCTGGAACATACTAAAAACTACTCCCAAGCCGAGAATAATTTCTGATTCTGTAAAGAATGGAAGAGGATGCCATGGGTAAAGAGGATAAATATCTGAAGGTTCATCTGTTTTTCACATCTGTATTTGGAATCCAAACTACTTAGTAAGGCCTTATTCAATGACTGTCATCCGTTCAAACTTTCCAATAAGGCCTATGATGCAAGGTTCCTTCCTCTTAACTTCTTGGGCAGCCTCAGCTCGGGTCACTCTTCCACACCCACCCTGCTCACCTGGCATACAGAATTATTTCAGTCTCTGGAATTCCTTAAACTCTGTAGACTTTGAACCTTCACATAGGGTGTATACTCGTGATGGAATCTTTCCCCCTCTTCTTTACCTGATGAATTTCTCCAACCTTTCACTCTTTCTAGAACCCCTCCCAGCCTCCGCTCAGCATCTTAAGTTAGGTGTCCCTCACGTAGGCATTTCCTATCAGACTGTACTGCCAGGAAAAACATCTGTCTAGTATCTTCCATTGGCTGGTGAGATCCCTTAGGTTAGGAGCTGTATTTTTCCTGGGCCAGGCATATTGGAAGTGCCCCATAAATAGTTTTTAGAATTCATGATGGCTAATAAATAAAGGTTAGTTTTATTTTATTTTATTTTTTTAAATCTACATGCCACAGCAACTTAGCAGTATTTTCAAATATTAAGTTCGATCACTGGTATACAGTAAAATTTCAATGAAAGCAAAGTTTCCAGTTTCTTTACCCATCTTTATTAGACTTCAGAAACGGTCACTATGAAACCAAAAGAAGCCTGGGGTGGGGGTGGGAGTTGTCAATACAGTTGGCCAAGGATTAATCAAAATAAAATAGACTTATTACAATAAGTAGTCATGCACTTAACTATTTTAGAATGGTGAAAACATTTCTTAAAAGGCATGGAATGTAGAAATAAAGGCAATAGTGTTATTTTAATGCAGCTTTGCACAGTAAGTGCTCTGGGTTCAAATCCAAGCTCTATAGTTTAGTGACTGGGTGACCTTTGAAACTCCACGTAACTATTCTGAGTCACAGTTCCAACCTCCACAAAACTGAGATAATATGTCTGCCTCTACCCTAAGACCTCCTGGGCAGATTTGAATGAAATAATGCACAAAGTAAAGGCTTAATTAGCTGTGCTACTATTATTGTGTAACACAGCTTTCTTCAGTGCCCAAATGCACTGATGCATGAATTCAAATATTAATAGTTAACATTCAAATTGCTACTATTTAGACTGGTGAAGGCAAAATTCAACCACAGTAAGTGATCCCTGCTCTCTACTAGCTAACACAAGGCCTAGCTCATCAAAAGCAGAAAACAAATATTTGTTGATTGAATGAATGAATAATACCAAAATTCATTTTCCTTTCAATAAACAAAACCTTTTGTAATTATTGTATAGTACAACACACTGCTGTACCGAAGATTAGAAAGGAATGAGATGAATTGTATTGTGTGACTTATTAACTGCCTCTAATTCACTATATAATCCAAAAGGCATTCTGGTTAGCAGCAGCTTCTGACTAACAGGTACTAGTGTGTGTGTATATGCCAAAAAAGGTAATTCTCTTAATGGATGACACTCATTCAATTTCAGATATATTTAGTCAAAAAATATATATTACCAAAAGCCACATACTTTCACTTACTAAGAAGTACTTGTGTAGGTTTATGTTTCCTGGAAGTGTTTGGTACAGTAGAATTGTGTTACAGACAGGCTTCACTATTTTCTGGCAAAGAGGGTGTTGGTAGCTAGTCTTTAAAGATGCCTTTCACCCCACCTCCAACAAACCATGTCTCTTTTTATTCATGCCCTTGTGGAATGACCTTACTTGAATCTGGGTTGGCTAGAGTTTTCAACAGTAATATTCAGGGAAAGTGATTTTGCGAGCCTGAGTTTGAATTCAAAGAAATCATTCAGATTCCCTGAGTCTCTTAAAATAATTATTCGGAGGGAACCAGACCCAGTGTAAAAAAACCTGACTACCGTAAGACCGCAATGTTATAAAGAAGCTCAAGGTAGCCATATGGAGAGGCTGTTTAGAGTGAGAGCAAGAGTTGTTCACTGGCCCTCAGCTGTTTCAGCCATCCTCGCTGAGGCATCAGACCTTTGAATGAAGACACCATTTGGACATCCAGGCTTGTAACTCCTGCTAAGATAATGATACCAAATTGTATTGTTAAAAACTTTGCTCAAAGTGGCCAATTCTTCTGCTGTGAAATGCAGACTCTCCCCAAGATATGTATTTTGTAATATTATAAAGTTGAAATTGATAGTACAAAACACCTCCAAATGAATTAATAGTATAAAACCTCTAAATTACATGGGATTGAAAAAAAGTTAGATTAGAAAAAATAAAGAATGTAGTCTCTATAGTCTAATGATTTATAGAAGCTTGTTTCTTAATAGAACTCAGCAGGTAGTCTTATACACAAGCAGTTAATGATCAAACTTAGAAGACTTTACTGTTGCTTCTTTGTAAAAAAAGTGATTGTTGTAAATCATGTAGCAAAGAGAGGAAATGAAAACTATTGGGAAAATAAATCCTTTAACCATTTACAGTCTGTATTGTAGAACAGTATAATAAGATTACAACATTCTAATTATCACTGGTATTTATTGAGCATTTACTATGTTCTAGGCACTGTTTGGTGCTTTATATGTATTATCTCATTTAATCTCACAATCTTATAAAATGGAGTTGTTTGTTATCTCCATTTCAAGATATAGAAAATACAGTTTATAGTGGTGGAATAAATAATCCAAGATCACTTAGAATATAGAGAAAATAAGATTCAAAGCAGTCGATTTGATCACAGAGCCCTACTTTTAAAGGCTGCATTGTGCTGGCCATAGAAGACTTAGAATACTATTGAATGAATACTACAGGAAATTGGTAACCAAAATGTAAGCTCCATGAAGGCTGGGGTTTTTGTCTGTTTTGTTCCATATCCATTGCCCAGAACAGTGCCTGGCACATAGTAGGTGCTCAATAAATGTGTGGAAGAAATGAAAGGTCAGTGATTGCCTTTGAAGATTGGAACTATATCACTGGGGCAAGGAGGAGGGAGACTTACTTTTCACTGTAAACTCTTGTACCTTGGGAATTTTGTACCATGTGCATCTATTACCTATTCAAAAAATAAATAAAATTAACAAAAGAAAACAAAACAAAATACAGGGACTGCAGATAAGTCACATAGGCTGTGCATTCCATCCACTAGAAACAGTATTATGACATACATAAGTCTGCCAAGCAGATACTAGGATGTGTATGTGCACATTCCTAAGTGAATTTGACACAGCTGGTACAGGGCCACACTGGTCTAAACTACTGGTCTAAAAGATCCTTACAAATAAATGTTATCTAATGGTAGTAGTAACTGTACAGAATTAAATATCTATTTTCCAGGTGGGTATTACTAGAATAACTAAAATATCAGCTTCAGCAACTGAACTCAGTTAATTAAGGGCAGTGTTTCTCAAAGTTCAACATATTTGTATCACCTGGGGACCTTGTTAAAATGCAGATGCTAATTCCAGAGGTCTAGGGCAGACCCTGAGGTTCTGCATCTGTAATAGGCCCTCAGGTGACTGCAATATTTCTGGTCTGCAAACTAGACTGAGCAGTGAGATGGTAGACTCAACTATTGTCTTCGAGGCACTTAGTAGTCTCCAGTAAAGAAGATAAGACCAGGACATAAATATTTGATAATATTTAATAATATTTAAATAATAAATAACAAGTATTTAATAATAATGCAAATATTGTACTGTTACTCCTGCCAGCTGCTATTTACTTAGTGCTTTCTGCATGCTAGGCACTGTGCACCTCACTTAATCCTCAACCCAGTGAAACAGGTACTACTATTTCCCTTTTACAGATGAAGAAACACATTCAGACAAGTTAACTTCTTCTTCAAAACCCACCTGTCAAGTCACTGGCAGGGTCTGAGTTAGAAGCCATGCAGACAAGCTACAGAGCCCCAACTCTTAACCACCACGCCACAATGGCAGAAGGTGAGCAAGAGATACTGCAGACAAAATGTGGTCATCACTTTTGATTGAGCAGACGTGGCAGAGGCTGAATGGAGGGTGTGTGAGCTAAGACAGGTGGAGCGGAGTGGAAATGGGGAGTTGGCCATTCCCAGCCAGAGACACAAGCAGAAGAAGGCAAGCATGGGAATGCCCTGAGAACAGCCAGCTTTACTGACATGACAGGTGAATGAGTCATGGAACATGAGCCCATATTTTTAGGGCCCTTGAAATCGGATTATAGAATAACAATTGCCATCCAAGTGACAGCAACATATATCCATCAGTGGGTGGAAATGCAATTACTTTGTTGACTCACTTTTTTTTTTTAACTAAAGACCCAAACTCTCCAAGCTCTCCTTCAGCCTCTCATTCTTTCCTGCCCTAATTCTAACCCCATAGCAGCAAGCAGGATGCGCAGTCATATCCACGTGACAAAAACAGAGGGGCTGCCCTTGACTGCGCACTCACTGTCTGCCAGTCACTATTCTACATGCTCATAAATGCTGTTTCTTTTCATCTCCATGGCAGCTCTAACCCTTAAAAGGGGTTAATAATGAGAAATAAGATCCAGTATATTTTATTTTCCGAAGGTTCAAATAAGGGACATAAAAATACAGATAGCTTTGAAGATAAAATACTTTCATCAACTCAAAACCTTAACAAAATGAGATCTCACCCAACATTCAAACAATACATTTCAGCCTAGAGAATCTAAATGACTATTATTTGCTCACACGACTTTTCCCTTGATCTCCCGATAGTCTTATTCTCAAAAAAAGCAAGGAAGCAGGAAGGAAAAGGAATATGGCAGGATTAGGACCCCGATACACTCAAACTTGGAGTCTAGAAGTCTAATTCTATCCTAGAGTTACACAACAGTTACTGAGAAAGTTCTTAGATTCCAGATCTGCACGCACTTCTCCTTTCATTTTGCAGTTTGGAGCAAGAGCTGTGTTAAGCAAGGTTTCCTGTGAATATTCTCAGAGGCGGTAAGAGGCAGGAGGATGTGCGGAGGGTGGAATTGTGCCGTCTGCATCAGGAGGTTCACGCGTGCAGTCCAGGCGCTCCTGTGTCAGGCTGGACACGACCATGGAGGTGCTGTAAGCCCAGCTCGCCACTCCGGTAGCTCTGGCATGGCTGGAGGCTCAGAGAGAAGCTGGCAGCCCCACGGTCAAGGTAAAGAATAGAGTGAGCCTCCCAGCTCCCTCCTTCACCCTCCACCTGTCCCCTCTGTCAGGAATGAGCAGATGATGGGGGAGTCTTCACTTTAACCCTTTTTTTGCCATCGTCTCCTGGCAGCATTAGTTAGTTGTGTCGGAATATAATATTTTCCTGATTTCCTTCTCAAAATGGGTGTCAGCTATAGGGTTAAGTTGAGAAAATGGTTAAATGAGCAAGGGGTGAAATATGTGACCTTAAGAAGGCTGAAGAAGAGTGTTCTCAGCTTAAGGGATTCATGTGCCTCCGGAGGGAGGCTCCCTGCTGCATTCTTCTTTCCTGTCTCTCGCTCTAGGTGCTCATAAGAGCCTGGCTTTGCAGGTGGCCAAAAGAGAGGCAGGTTTGAATGACAAAGTCTGCACGCCTCCTAAACAACAGCAACAGATTGCTGTTATTCCAAATGACGCTTTCTGCTTAGGCTTATTTTTTTTTTTTAAAGAGTACAAACTCAATTTGAAAACATTATTCTGTTCTTTGGAGCTAGATGTGCTTCTTTTTAAAACTTGTATAGCAGCTTACTGCTCCCTAATCCAGGCTAGATATAGTTTCTAACGTAAGCATGCATGACTCAGTGTTGGAACTCTTCCAGATGTAGCAATGAAAAATGTCCTCTATGATCTTGGCTGGGTTAATAAACAAACCCATCCAAGAAAAGAAAGAGAATTCACGCCTTCCCTGTGAAGAGGTAGAAAAAGACAATGTTGGGACAGAGAGTATAATTTTTTTCATATTCTTATCAATACGCTCCTTAACCCTGATGGAGAAATTCCCCTTTAGTCCTCTAACTAGGATTACACACTACACCGACTTGGTCAAATGAGCACCTAAGTCTAAAGAGAAAATGCAGACTGACAGGAGTACAAGATTACTTACACTTTTCTCATTATCTAAAATCCATGCCACCTGTAAAGAAGACTAGACAATGAATTAATTACTAACCACAAACTAGCCCTGTGAAATCAGGCACTAAAACGTTGGTTCCTACTGGCAGAGAAATTAGGCAGCTAAATTCGAGGTGGCAGGGTCCTGCCAACTGGTTCTTTCTTCTATTCCTCCTTTCTTAGCTATCTGTCTAGCCTCAACCCCAAATCCAGACCTCCTTAGTCTGAGCTCTTCATTGTCTACGCACATAAGGACCGTGTATACAATACAGGAACACACTCACTCTTCCCAGGTATAAGAAGTACCAGGCTCGGCCGCACTTTGTAGGCAAGGATTTGGCCTCTTCCTTCTCTTATATTCAAACTGCCCATCATTGTGCTGGGCAGTAAACACTTGTTGGTTTGTTTTATATTTCCAACCTATGCCCCGAAGACGTGTACATAAAAGGTGCAGACACAGCAGGGCCTGTTCTCAGTTCTCATCCTCACTGAGGTCTGGCCCAGGCGAGCAGACCACTGTTCCTCATCTGTAACGTCTTCCCTCGGTTTTTCCAACTCCTCTAGCTCCCAGCTCTGCGCCCACCGCTCTGCCTTTGCGTTGCCCATTTGTTCTCTGTACTGATGGTCCCTGAGTTCCCCTTCTCCTCTCTTTTCTCTGCAGGAAGGATCCCAATGTGAGGGGGCAGGGCCCAAAAGGTGGTCGGATTTGGACTACTTCCACAGGAAGCAGGTCAGACTTCTCAGGAGGATGGACAGGGACAGATATAATTTAGAGGGAAGACAAGCATGTTCAAAATTACCACTTGTTTTGGGCAAATGAAAAAAAAACCCAGCCTGCTGTCTGCAGTAAATAAGCACACGTATCCCTGCCATCCTCTAAAATTCCACAGGCTGGCCCCGCTGCTCTTTGGAGGAAAAGAATACACTCGCTGTCTGACCTTGCTCACCTACACCGGAACTCCTCTATTCCGTGTCTATATCCACAACCTTATGGACGTGGACGGACGTGGCAGCTGCCAAGGTCACCAAGAGCTCCAGTATCATTTGTGTTCATGGGGTTAGAGCTTTCCATGGAAGTTTCTCCCATGGCTTCCACCAGAACCCACTCCTCGGGGTGTTGCCCTCCCTCCCTTACCACTCCTTCTGCAATCCTTCATTGTTCCTCTTCCTTTTAAATGTCAGTGTGCCCAGAGTCTTCTAGAACTGCTTCTCTTCTTCGCTGTGAGCTACCCTAGGGAGTCGATCTTGGCACCTTCACCCTGGTCGGCTCTCCCGGGGGCCCGTGCTTTCTTCTCTCTGGCACTTTGACCGAAGACTTTACTGAGCTAGGACACCTCTTTCCCATTCCCACCCTTCTACCCGGCAAGATTTCTGCTTGTCCCAGTTCTATCTATTCTTCAAAATGCTTTTCAAGTTTTTTCTTGAGGCCCTTAGTAATCTCCCTGTCTTTGGAGTTTCCTTATCTCTGAATCCGTTCTTCCCTTCTGATGGCATCTCATTGAGTAGAAAGTCTAAGCAAAAACCCTAAATTCAAATTCCAGTTTCTTTGTGTGAACCTGAACAAATATCTTAAACTCTTAGAGCCTGAGTCCTTAATGTAAATTAGGACTAATGATACTTTAAATTAGGGCTTTAAATTGGGACTAAATGTAAACTGGGAGTAAAAATAGTAGTGATAATGCTCTCAAGTACTCTGAGAGAATTAACAAGATAAAGCACCAAGTAACTAACATTTACTGAGATCTTACCCCATGCCAAATTCTAGGCTAAACCCTTTGTGTGCATATATATTCCATTTAAACTTACAGTCATCCAACAGTTATGGGGCTCTTATCTTAATTACCAGACAACATCTGTGTTAGAATAGAGGTTAAGTACAAGGATCAGACAGTCCTTGAACAGCACGGACTTCACTGTATGGTCTCGATCAAGGTCTTTAACCTTGTTGAGACATATTTCCCACATCTATAAATTGGAAATTACAATGGCTCCAACGTAGAGGATCACTGTGAGGGTTAAATGACATAATGCATAAAATGTATATCACTTAATGCCTAGCTCATAGAAGGGCTCAGTAAATGGTAAGTTCTTCATTTCTGATGGTGAGAGTATTCATTTATCTGGAATCCTGAGAGGGGACAGAGGCACAGGTAAATGTGTGGAGGTAAGCCAGTGGATGCATGCATTCGTGAATCAGAGCACATGCACATTTGTCCTGAGAGCTATGATAGTGACCAGGGCAACTGATCCTGGAGCTAACAGTCTCATTTGAAAGAAAATAGATAAAATTAATCAGGAGTTGGCAAACTGCAATCCATGGGCTAAATCCAGCCTCTTGCCTATTTTTGTAACTAAGCTTCACTGTCACACAGTCATGCCCCCGTTTTGTTTTGGTATTGTACATGTGACAGAGACCCATATGGCCTGCATATTTGAAAATATTTACCACTGGCCTTTTATAGAAAAATGTCTGCTGACCCCTGAAATGAATGACCGATAAAATGAGAGGAATATTAGGAAGAAATCAGAAAGCATCACTGAAAGGAGAATGGAAAAGAGGTAGCCAGGAGCCATACCATGCAGGACTTATCAACCACAGTAAGGGACTGAAATTATTCTAAATGCAGTGTAAAGCCTTGGGAGGATTTGATTTTGTACTTGTACTGTTTTGGGCTTATGTTTGTATTATTTGCGGGACAATGTCACTTTTATCATGAAATACAGCAACCACACAGATGAGTACAGAAGATGTAAATGTACATTTTAACAAATTGTTATATTCATAAAATAAACACCATCCGGGTCAAGACACAGAACACCATTAGAACCTCAGAAACTTCCTGCATCCCTTATTCCAATCATGATCCACTTTTTTCTCTTCAAGGTAATTACTTCCTTCAAATTCTTTTGGTTTTCTTTAGAAAGTTACCTCACTATCTAATTTTACAAATATATTTAATTGTCATTTGGTTTTGATAAGTCCTAGTGTCTCCATATAACCTACAACTTAGGAATCATACTCCTGCGTCTACACCCTACAGACATGCATGCATGTGTGTACCAGGAGACACATGTAAGAAGGTTTGTAGCAGCTTTGTTTGCAACAGCCCCAAACTGGAAACTAACCACATTTCCATTAACAGTACAGTGAATAACTTAATTATGATACAAGCATACAATGGAATATTATATAGAAATGAAAATGAATGAACTACAATTATATGTAACAGCATAAATGAATCTTGAAATCGTAACTACAAGCTTTGACGGGATTTAAGCTGGGGAATGGAATAACATGATGCAATTTATATGTTAACAGGATTACTACGGATGCGGTGCAGAAAGCTGGGTCTGCTGGGTAAGAGCAGAGCTGGAGCCCTGTGCGGAGGCGCCTGCAGTATTCCATGTGAGAGCCACTGGGGGCTGGATTAGGGTGGTGACAGTGGAGATGGAGAAAAAGAGGGATTTGAGATGCATCCTGGAAGTAGGACTGACATGAGCTGCTGAGGGACTGGACAAGAGCAGTATGAAAAAGGAGACAGCATGAAACTCACAGGTTTTGGCTTGGGTGATAAGAGCCATTTACTGAGATGGAGAAGGGTAGGAAGAAACACTGTTTTGGAGAAGTATATTTGGGGCATGGTGAATTAAGAAATCTGTGAGTTTACAACTGTCATGTAGCCATAAATCTAAATAGAAATATACATAGCTGGGTAAGTGGATAGTATGGGTGAAAATCACTAAATAATTCCAGTTCCAAAGATAGGAAATTGATGATGGAATAGATTCTGCTTTAGAATAAAGGCCTGGCCCAGTCCATAGATCTTTTTCTTTAGCTGGAAAATCTTTTAAATTCATCAACAGTAGTACTCAGCCTTAAGAAAGGTGAACTAATACCTCTTGTATTAACCTGGATGGAACTGGAGACCGTTCTTCTAAGGGAAGTATCACAAGAATGGAAAAACAAACACCACATGTACTCACCACTAAACTGAAACTAATCGAGCAACACTTATGTGCACATATGGAAATAACATTCATCGGACATCAAGCAGGTAGGAGGAGAGGGGGAGGAGGGAACGGGTAAATTCACAACTATCAGGTACAATTCACACCATCTGGGGGATGGGCACACTTACAACTTTGACTCAAATGGTACAAAAGCAATTTACGTAACCAAAATGTTTGCATTTATGTAACACAAAATGTTCATAATATTCTGAAATAAGATTTAAAAAAAAAGACTTGTTCTCTGTTTCTGGTATTTCAAAGTCCACTTTGATTTTATTGCTGAGCGAGGCATGCAATTATGTAATGGCCATTTGAAAGGTCAATTGTAAGCAGGAAAATCTCAGGCAAAAGGTTAAATGATATGATTTAAGAGGTACTTGTAAAATGATAAAATTTCAGGTGAAGAATAATTTCTGCTGCTGCTAAGAACAACAATGACATAATAGTAACCACCCCCTTGAATCACCTAAGGGCAAGCTAATCTCCTCGGCCTCTTTCCAGCTCTATTAAGCTAATAACATAATAGTCCCATTTATTTATTAGGATGATTAGGAGATAAGGATAGCAGGATAGTCCCAGGCATTTGGGGAGAAGACAGCCTAAAGGGTATTTTCCTGGTGGTTTTCTGGAGATCTAGCTTCACATTTCTCAAAGTAATATCTCTTGCTTTTTTGAGTTTTGGATTGTATCATATCAAATTATACTTACTCTCTTCAAATTGAGAATACTCTTATATGTTTACTAAAACTATTAGCTGTGAGTTCTTAAAATGTATCCAAAATTATGTTTACCTTTATTTTACTTGAATTTTCATCTTGGTCTGCATATTTCTTTTGCCACGATAGTCAGAGGAAGGTATAAAATTTCTACTGTAGTCTCATCAAGGTCGTTAAAAAATAATTATCATTACCTTGTGATAATTTCCAAGAGCATGATTTGTTCCTTTTCCTAAACACATACTTTTTGTTTTTGTTTTTTTTGAAGCTGACAAAAAATATGCATTCTTGGGTTCTGTATGTAAGAAAATACATCAAGTTGGAGCAGCATGAAAGAGATGATCTAAAACCACAGAGTCAGGCCTGTTCTCCCGATCAGGTCTGCCACTAACCTGGCTGGAAAGTCCACTCAATGGGTACTTGTGCCTTCCTTGCTCGCCAGTATCATGGCAGGAACGGGCTTACACGATCCCAACCTGCCCCTCAGTTCTTTGAAATCTGAGGATTTTAATTTGCTGTGGCTTCCACTGGCTACCCAACTGGGCACAAAGCTGAGCTAAGCATAACTCTTCTCGCCCCTCCAGGCACTCTGGTATCTGCTGACATTTTAGTGCTTTATCATATCTCAAACTTACACCTACCTGATAATTAGTTCTACCACATGTATACTTAGCCTCTTACTTTTTTCTTTTAATATTTAGTGTCCGCATTTGATTCAGAAAGAGATTTTTCAGTCCTATCAATTTTATAAGTAGCTAAGAATTATCTAATTCTTCCTAGCAAGAGTTTGTTGCCCCCAGCTGTTGTCTATAAAACTGTTCAGTAGTGTTATATTTCACAGAGCTGGCTTTTGAGGTTTTACTTTGCAAGGCTTAATTTCATTTCTCATTATGTTCCATCATTAGTTCTTTTAATCTCTAATGATACTGCAATCCATTAGAATTCTGCAAGCTAAAATAACATTTTGTACATTTTTTTCAATTTATAAAATACATTTTATAGGAATTTACAACTTAAGATCAGAGTCGAACCAAAGCCACTGTGAAATCCCCTGGGAGGGAAACCCAAACTAGAAGACAACTTGAACCTTAATCTGAATTTTCTTCCTCTCTCTTTCCCCACTCTTTCTTTCTCCCCTTTTTCTTCTTCCTTCTTTCATTCCTTCTTCCCTCTTCCTCCTCCTCGCATTCTCTTTTTCTATTTTCTTCCTTGTTAATTAAAATTACAAAACATAAGAATCAAACTGGCACTAGAATCAAGATACTAATTTTGTATGTATATTAATGTTATATGCATGTAATAGACATTTTCTGGGACAGAAGACAGTGGCACAGTAAGATATCTATCTACAAATTCATCTGGCCCTCTGAGGAATTCTGCTTGTCCCCACCTACGTAATGCATGAGCTTAAAAACCTGCCTTTGCTTCAAAATCTCCTTTTCTTCTACTGCTCTGTTTTGCTGATACTTTAACTTTTGCTCTACTTTGTGTCTTGGCTCCATTGTTCTTCCAGGTCATTAAATGATAACATTGTCTAGACTTGTTTTCCTTAATTTTTTTTTAAGAAATTAATCTAAACATTCTTTGACTTGTACTAATCTCTCCTGGTGAGCCAAAGAAAGAGGAAAAAGAGAAGCAGAAAGCAAAAAAGAAAAAGGAAAAGGAAAGAGAGACGACTTTGTCATTGCTCCCTTAATATTTACTCTATTTGTAGAATTTAGGATTAGAATTTATTTTCCCATGTTACAAACTTACTCTTCTTTTGTTTCTTGAGATAAACTGGCAGCATCCATTGCTTGTTATTTGTATTTGCTTTTCAAAGCTGCTGATAAACTTAGTACCCTGGGACACCAGCGAGATGACCTCTCACCAGTTCTCGTAGACAGATAGATTCACAACATGCCTGTGGGTTCATGGAAGTGAACATTTGCCACAGCTGCATAAGAGCTTACTCAAATGGGCAGCACTAAATCCAACTAAAGTGGCAATCAAAGCTCTGGCAAACTATGAGGCAAATGAGTCAGAAGTTAAAACTATCATTAAAGTTGTAGGGGTTCTTTTGAATTAAAATTTCAAAATGATTTGTTTGGGGATTTGCAGTAATTAGAAATGCTAATTTATGCAGCAGAGAGCATCCTAAATACATGATAGGGCAAATGTGGCTTACCAGAGCTCTTGTAAGCACAATTAGGAACTTGAGCTGACAATAACATTAATATGAGTCAAATTAAATGTATATTATAATCTCAAAAATATCTTAATGTCTAATAATACCTTTTTAATATCTTCCACAGAGAAAGCAAAAGCCCTGCTATACTTTGATTAGACTGCACCTAGAATATGGTATTCAGTTCCAGCCACCTCAGTTTGAGATGGATATAGACATGTTGAAATGTGCATAGAAGAGTGACCAGGTGGGTGAGCAGTACAGTAGAAGGAGGTGGCAATGACATGCCTGGAGATTTAAAAAAAAAAAAAAGACTGAGAAAAAATAGAAAAAGTATTTTCAAATGTCTGAAGGATTGTCACACGGAAGCCGATTGTGTTCTAAATGCTATTTAGAACCTAGTCCCCTCATCGACTTGGCCAATTATATTACAACCTGAATCAATGAGTAGAAGCTACAGAAAGCTCAATGAAATCAAGAATTTTTAAAGACAGTGTTGTCCAAAATGGTCTAGGCATTTTGGGAATTAGAGAATTCCTATTATTTGAGACATTTGGGCAAAGGGCTCCTAACCAGATGATATTCCAGGAGTATAAGGTTGTCCAGATTGAGTGACCTTTAAGGAATCCTTTTCAAGATTAAATTCTGCAACATCATGAAATCAAAGCCATTAGATTCCAACAGCCCAGGGACACACCCATAAAGTAAGGGCCAAAGATTTTAAAGTAAAGATGGATAAAATGAGAATTCAAATTTGTCTGTTAATTTCAAATTCCCAAGCTGAGACAAATGTAAAGGAAATGATTGTCATTTGTAGTTAAATAACTAGATGAATTAAATTCAAATTTAGAGATTCAAAATTTCTCCTTTTTTGAAATTATTTGGTTAGCTATCCACACACATAAGGCTTTTATATAGTCCATTCAAACTTGGCCTTTCATCAATGTGGCTAATTTTGGATATTTTGTTAAAAGACCAGTAAATTTTTAGCACTATAATTGTCCTATTTCACAACAGTTTCATGTGAAATGCATACTTTTGACATCATGTTTTGTATGTGTTTAGATCTGTGCAAGAATATCATTTTTTCTTTTATCTTCTGCACATAAGTACTCTGAAATGTTGCATGAGAAGGCACTGAAATATAATTTGACAGTAAGGCATATTACTCTAAAAGTCCTAAAGGTGATACAAATATCCATTTGGCGATACAAGAGAGGTAAACGTACAGTTGATGTTTTAGTGAAAAAGAAAGAAAGGGAGTAAAAGCCTTTAACATTTATCAAAGCAACATTTCCAAACATTGAGGCAGGTCCTCCCAGGTCTTTAAATGACCACCAAGATCTTCTGGTGTGTAGTCAAGTCCCAGCCACAAAGCACTAAGTGGACAGTCACTGGATAACAAAAAGGTTAAAGTGACTTTGGATCAGGAAGGCTTTTCCACTATTTAGGTTCCCACTGAAGTCTGTGCAGATCAAAGAAGGAGCCAATAATAATTAAAATAAGGAAGATAACCTAAAGGCAAAAATAGGCTAGTAGCACTAAGACTGATCCCAGGGAAAAACACGACACGAGAGGTGGCAAACGGAGGGCACGATAAGGTAGAATGGAGTTTTGGAGAATGACGCAAGAAAGAAACTTAAATATAAATTTCACCATAGTAAACATTTTGTTATTTCATGGAACTCCAACATTTGCCATCCTTATCCTATTTACTTACTATCAAAAGGCTAGTTTTCCAATGGACCTTTTAAAGATGTCATCCATTAATATGTCTATATATCATGGCCTGGTCAAAAGTATTGATTTTTAAGTAAGGCAGAAAACAGGTTCTTTAAACATATGAAATAGAGCTACACTCATATTTTGATCTCTTTCATTAAATCATTGTTGAAAATTTTCAATTTGAAAACAGTTTTGTTCAGGCTGAGTTTTCATTATTAGTTCAAGATCAAAAGCTGCTTTTACTGCAAAGTTTAGAGTCAATCTTAGAATGGGCAGGCATCTAATCCCTTACCTCTAAGGATATCTTCTCTAACTTATCAAAAAAAAATTTTAACCATAAACGTCAATCAGTTTTCTCTAGATGTCAGATGTAAACAATAAAAACGTCAGTTTTTTTGCTTGATAGAAACGAAAAAGAGAGCAATCCAGATAATTAGTGACACTTTTGTATTTTGAAGTTGGAAAATGAGTTCAAGGAAAGATGAGTCAAAGGAACTTAAAAAAGACGACCATTAATACCAAATATGCATTCTTTAAATGACACGTAAATTAATTACCTCAAGATAATGTGAAAAGTTAGTAACTGAAGGAAGCATTATATTTCAAAGATAGGAAATTAAAGATAAAGTTGGTAGTTAAGTCTCAGCACAATAAAAATGTACAAATACCTTCTTCAACATCTGAGATATATTCGCCATCACTGAGCATTTCAGGGGCATTGGCTTTACGAACTGCACGATTTAAGCGAACAATGTAAGTGTATGAAAAATACACACTCTTAATACCACGATAAAACATTTCAATATTTCTAAAAACATTTTTGCAACGAAGTTTCTTCAGGAAACATCAAATACACAGTCCCTCAGAATTATTAGGAACTCAGAGGACATTTTCATACCTTCATCGTCAGACATATCAAGAACTTCATTCATCGTTTCTGGAACATTCATTTTGTGCTTCTCTGTGATGGTCTAGTAATAAAAAAGCAGTCACGTTAGTGCACATTTTAATGTGACTATTCCTTACTTTCTAAATTAAATGCTTGGTTTCTTGTGGGACTTATGTGTTGACTATCTTGAAGCTCCCACATATAAAATGACATCAAATTTGTTGTCCCTTAGTGGCGCACAGGTCCTGACCAGATACAGACCAGAGAAGAAATGCAAAGTGAGATAGTCCGGTGGCAAAGCACAACAGCTTAAAAGATTTAGGTCCCTAAAAAGGGTTTTCAAAGGAAAAGAGAAGAGGAAAGATACTGCCTCTCTTACTCAATCCCTGTACTTTCTCGGGGTCTGATGAATCTGTCACCCCATTCCACTAAAGGTCTTGGCTGAACACAAGCCAAATGAACTGTGAGAAATATGTCTTTATTACTTGTGCCAAGCCTTATGCCTATTTTGTCTTCTCCTCTTATGTGTATTTATAATTCCTAGGATAAATCACAATATTGCAATTGTGTACATTACATAATCATTATGACAATGTGTATGAAAAAATATTTTAGGGGTAATGCATTTGCAGGATCATTTTAGCTTCTGAAATATTTCAAAGAACAGCATGTTACAGAGCAGATACCTTACTGACTCTTTCACTTGCTCTTTGATAACTTTATACTTATTAGGTTTTATTCATCCACAAGACACTGTCAGAAAATCCTAATGACTCTAGTTTAAAAATGAGTTTTCTTCTAATTTTGAGCATATGAAAGGCTAATGGTACGAGGAAAGATACACATTTTTAAATAAGACAACTGAAGAAAAGCCAGGTTGTTAAAACTAAGAAAGTTTCTTAGGGACAGTACTTGATAAATGTGATTTATACTTCCTATCCCCAATTATTACATTGAAATAAAGCATTATTTGGTGTTTTTTCCAGCATGTAATACTACAATTGAGCATTTTTTCAAAACAGAATTTAGTTTTAGAATAGTTTTAGATTTACAAAGTAATTGTGAAGACAGACAGTTCCCATATACCCCACACCAAGTTTCCCCTCATTTTAAAAGCTTACATTAGTTTGGTACATTGTCACAATTAATGAATCAACATAATACATTATTAAAGTTTATATTTTATTCATACTTCTTTAGTTTTTACCTAACGAATGTCCTTTTTCTGTTCTAAGATCCCATGCAGGATACCGTATTATATTTAGTTGTCATGTTTCCTTCTCCTCTTAGCTGTGACAGTTTCTCAGACTTTCCTTGTTTTTGATGACCTTGACAGTTTTGAGGTGTACTGGTCATTTTGTAGCATGTGACTCAGTCAGGGTTGATCTGATTTTTTTTTCAGGATTAGACTGGAGTTACATGGTTTTTGGGAAGAAGATTGCAGAGGTGAAGTGCCCTTTTCATCAGGGCGTATCAAGGGTACATACCATCAATGTGACTTATCACTGTTGGTGTTTACCTTGGTCATACGGCTGGGGCAGTTCTTGTCAGGTTTCTCCACGGTAGGGTTACTCTATTTTCCCCTGCTTCTATACTGTTTTCTTTGGAAGGAAATAACTATGCTTAGCCCACATGTAAACAGTGGGGAATTATGTTCCACTTCTTTGACAGTGAAGTATTTTTATAAGGTATGTGGAATTCTTTTGCTTAAGAAATTTGTGTCTTTTTCCCCATTTATTCAATCACTTAATTATCAAAGTGTGAATTCATGGATATTTTATACTTTGCACTGTACTCCAATACTATTATATTTATTTATTTTTGCTTAAATTGTTCCAGCTATAGCCACTGGGAACTTTTTCAGTTAATTCCTGCATCCCTTTGACATGGCCCCCCATTGTGTATGTGTGTGTGTGTGTGTGTGTGTGTGTGTGTCTGTGTCTGTGTTTGTTTAATGATTTTTGGTGGTGGAGGGGAGCATTTCCTTCCTTTTTCACACTATAAGATATTCCAGGCTCATCTTGTATATTTTGTGCCCTAGTCCTATATTCAGCAATGTCTCCAAGGAGTCCTGGTTCCTTTTATTCAAGTAGAGAATAGTATTAGCAACCAATATCTGGGTGCTAGAGGTGCTCTGTTTATTGCTTCTGGAAGAATTGAATGTTTTGAACAATGAAATATAAATAGATAAAATTCATACCCTTTGAATATCAGCTTCAATCCATTTAGTTTCTTATGCTGTTGTGATTGTAATCTCATCTAAAGCATCTCTCTCAGAATTGACACATCACACATTGTACTCATATGGAAGAGGCATTCTTCTTTATAGGGTTTTGAAAAACTAAAGTCTGCTTATAGAGACAATGGCTGCTGGAGTCCCAGTAACTGGCTACACAAAGATCATGCCTGTGGTGGAGGCTGAACTGTTTATTAGCCTAAGATCATAGACTCCACCTGAATTGCATCAGTCCTAAGCTAATTCATGTGCAGCTGCCAAAGCTGGACTGACAAGGTGGTGTCTCAGCTTGAGATAAATTCTGAAATACCACAATACCGGACTAAGTCTTAGGGACTTAGATGGACTCTTCTCTAATCAATGTGAGCACTTCATTTGGTGGAAGCCCCATTTTCTTCATCAGGCAAACTGGACCTTTCCTGTTAGCATGCAGAGTGTCGTCTCTCTCTTACAGAAAATCACCAACCAAGTCAGCTGATGACACTGAGGGTATAATGGTCCTACTCCTGTACACATTATGTCTTCTGATGGGAACTTGCCCAAGCCATGAGACCTTTCTCTGTCTTTCAGTAGATTTTCTGAAACTGTAACTTTATTTTGTCTGTAACTCTACTCTTTCTTAAACCTTTTTTGATTTCAAAGAAACATTCTGAAATTTCCTAATGGGTAAGAAAGTCATTTACATTCAATAAAGTAAAATCTATACTTTGAACTATTAATATTATACAAGTTTCAGTTCTTTTAGCATTGACATACAAGTCTTATATATTTATTTGAATGACTTTAAATCTTTTACAGCATAATGATATTTGGCCATTGTTAAATAGTTTGTCCTCCTTGCAATCCTTCCCCACTCTAGAGAGAGCTATGTGAGCTATCTATAAAATTAAGGTTAATAAACATTACTATAATAGTTTAAACTCTTTTCTCGAGAATTTAATAACAGATTTTAAGATAACAAAATGCTCAATGGTGTATGAAAGCAAAGTGTGGGAATCTATCTCTTAGACAAAGTATATCTTGAAGTTAAAAATGTTCCCTGGTCAATAACCATTGTTCTAGTTTGTTAAAGCAATTGTTTTCTCTTTTGCAAATCGAAACATCTCTCTCTGTATCAGCAGGCTTATTTTTCAGTTTCTAAAGACTATACATTGCCAACCTGCAGGTAGCTACAGAGACCTTCAACCCATGTTTTTTATATGAAGCACTGTGTATACAAACTGATTTGCAGATGCTAATTATGCCTTCTTTCATGCTGAAGGTGGTAGAAGAGAAAAGGAGACAGAACTGATAATTTCAAAGGTCCCAGGGTGCTAAATTTATATTGCATGAAGTCAATCTTGGGCCTATGTGTTGAGTCACAGAGTTAGGAAAAACTCAAGCCTCTAACATTTGCTCTTGATTCCAAAGTTACCAAATTTTAAAGCAGTTCAAAGGTGCCAGATGGGTTTAAAAAGAAGTGCTTTATCCTAGAGGCTGAAGCTTTGGGATAAAAATGTATCTGATGCAATAGGGCCTCCTGACAACGATTTACTTTAAATTTTAACAAAACATCGTATTGTTTTTCCTATGACAACTTCAATAAGTAGACAGAAGAGGAGTAAGACCGGTGGCCAAAACCAATTTTGATTCTATATGGAATTTTTTAAAACAATGTAAAAAATTTTCATAATAATAATGTATCCATGAATCATTTGTGCATTAAGACATTTTAAGGAACCAACCTAGATTTCCCAACTTTTTTACATTGCCACTGAAGGATGTTAAAAAATTTCTGCCTTCACCATCATTTCACTAAAAGCTTTTTTTTTTTTTAAGACAGAGTCTCACTCTGTTCCCCTGGCTAGAGTGCTGTGGCGTCAGCCTGGCTCACAGCAACCTCAAACTCCTGGGCTCAAGAAATC
>CAUYRT010055910.1:0-22607 GCA_963574885.1 Lepilemur ruficaudatus
CCAGGAGGAGCTGGCATTGGCAGCGAACATGTTTCCTCTCTCTCAAGCCTGCCTCCCGGGCAGGCCACGGGACTGTGACTTCCGCTTGCTGTTTTTCCTCTCTCTTTCTTTGCCTGTCGAAATAAATTCTGTCCTTTGAGACGCAAAAATAGATAAATAAATAAAATGAAAATAAAGTTCGGGCCTCAACAGACCCGCACATCGTATCAGCGTTAGCAAGAAGAAAGCTACCAGAAGTCAGTAAAGCCGCATCGGCTGATGGGAACGCAGGACGGACGGAGAGAATTTAAACTCCCCACGCCGGTGGGTACAGACACGTGCAGGATCTACATGACACTAATGACATTGTCCTCGGTTGCATCTGAGTGGCAGGATCCTGGCACTGGGGTGGCCTCGAGGGGCTGCTGGCCTGCTGAAGTTAACGTTAATAAAACCTCGTAAACAGATCTATTTAATCTTATTAATTTGAACGTAAGGTAGGATTTTTACAAAACTTTTATAATCTTCGCTGCCCTTTCTCAACTTCTGTATCCATTTAGTTTTACCCCTTTATTTATTTAATTTAAAAGAATTTTTTAAAGCCTTTAAGTTAGGCAAAGTTAATTTTCATTGAGGAAAACCACATTTCTATGTTTTGTATAACCTTTTTTTTTTTTTTATCAAAAACAATCTTGCTTTTTAATGGAATTTACATATGGAATCTTTAAAAATACCTATTAGTTCTAATTACATACGTTAATTGCAATGTTAACTATTTGCAACTTTTATTTTTAATGAAAAACTTAGTAAGTACGGGAACTTTGACTTGTTATCATTCCCTAATAGACCCAACCACTTAGCTTTTTTTTAATGTTAAAGTAAGATGTTAAAGTATATAAACTTAGGTTTGATAGTTATTCAGTATTTTAATTTACCTAGAAATTACTCAGATATATTATGATTATCGACTATTTAATTTAACACAGCTCTAAGAGTCCAGATTATATGAAAATGTTATTTATAAGCGTATATCTCATTTGCATTTACCTAATTTATTTATCTTAGCAGTTTACTTACTTCCCAGTAATTATTTTCTGTTAACCATTGTTACAGCCTGTGACTATTCAACATACAACATAGAGCAGGAAACAATCAAAATACAGTTTTAATTACTACTTTTAAACTTAAAAAATCCTACCAAGTAAACAAATGTAAGTATGCCAGTAAGATTTGCTATTTTGAACAATGTAACATCCTTTCTAGGTTTTATAAATATAGTAGAAATTTTAGAACACATCCTGTTTAAAGGCATTTACTAATGAGAACCTTCCAAAACACCAACATCCCCAAACAAAATCTATTGACATTGTAGGGATCAAAGATCCCTGGATCCCCAAAGTTTAGCCAAATTGTGGGAAGCAAAGCCCTCTGTCCCCATGAAGATTTGCTGAAAAAATCACTGACATGAGGCAGATGGATTAATAGGAGGAAAAATTACAAACTAATTTTAGCATGTATGCATGGGGGCCTTCAAAATGAAAACTCAGAGATACGGGAGAAATTGACCATTTTGCACCTTAGGTGCAGCAAAGTGTGGACAACCATGTAGAAATATGATTGAGCATTAGCCCACATTGGAACGAGTGGGAAACCAGCAAGGCCTTTCTCTCTCTGCTTGGCCTCTCTGAGTGAGCATTCCTACCTTCTGGGGGTGGGCAGGGCCCTTTCTGGAATGCGGGTCTTAGAGTAAAGCCAAGTAGGTCAGATCATTACTTTACATAGAATAATTTTATTTATGGCAAGCTTTCTGGAAAAGGGGTTCTGGCTGTTATGACCTGCCCTGGGGAAGAGGGATTCTGATTTCCACGGCCGGCTTCCGGGAAGAATGGGACCAAGAGGCAGGGGGACCAGGCAGGGTCAGAGAACTTTTGCTTCTGGGGCCTTTGTTTTAGGGTGGTTTTCTGAGCCCTATCAACGTAACATCACCTGACTGTAGACAGAACAAACCTTCAACGCCATCCTTAGCGCTTCAAACAATGACACAAACTAGTAATACAGGTTTTTTTTTGTTTGTTTTTTTTAACATGAGGATCAAGATTAAGCTATTTTAGAAACAATCTAAATAGTCTCAACACATTTTCCAACTTGAGTGTAAACTTGAGTACATGCAATATTAATATTTCCAAAGAGTAAGACTGTCTCAGGATGCTCTTTGGATTTTAATGATCATTTTGTTTATCTTAAAATAAATTACTATACAAAAATGGACAGTTTAGGGATTTTTCTCTCCTAGGCAAAAACTTTGCTAAAGCAACATAATGGACACACATAACCAGCTCTCTTGTAAAAAGTAGGGCAGACCAAGAGTGGGCCAGACCAAAGGGAGAGCTAAAGCTTCCAATTTAAGCTCTGGTAACTACAATTTCGAGGACAGCTGTAAATCCCTGACAGCACTGTGACTATCAGATGGTAGTCTGATAGAAAGAATGAGTTAGGTGCAGATTTTGTGTGTGCCTTTCCACGGACTTTGAAGTCATGGAGGAAACTGCATCTGTAGCCGGGATTAAGAGACCAAAACCAAATATCTTCATAAATCTTTGACCATAAGTTTCTGTTTTTGTGCTCCTATTTAGCTGATGTTTTTATCCTTAATTTTTACTTTTACTGACATTTCTTTTTATTTAGGCATGTGTATATTTTTACCTAAGTAAAAATCTTAAAGTTAAGCACATGGGTATTTTTGTGGATAATGCAGGAGATGTAGCTATTAGTCATTAGGCCAATATTACTAAATTTGCCTTACTTACCAAAAATCATACAAGCACAGATCATTTTATTTTTGCCTGGGGGTTTTCGGTATTATAACCTTTGCGTCAAACCCTGACACCTTAAGAACATAAAAATGTCCAGTAAAACACAGGCAAAAATGATTGCTGCTTTTATTCTTATTTTACCAATAATACTTTTTAAAATCTTTTTTAATAACTCAGCTTATTTACCAAAGATTATTAAATGCACATGAACCAGAAAAGCAGTTGAGTTTGTTCGATTAATCTGTGAGTACTCCCTTATTAGTAAGCCAGTCTGGTACTATGTAGACACCACACAGAATACACATGCATACAGCAAACACATCCAAATACATACACTCACACGCACACGCACGCCAAGTTCCAATAGCTTTTACCTCGGGGCTCCAGCCACGAGACAGGAACACAAACCCACCAGTTTACAAAAGACGGCTGGATCCAGGTATTTTCTGACAGCCCTGGAACTTCCTCACGGTCGAGCTTCAGTTACCACCATAGGTAATCTAACAATGCCCGCGGACCAAAGTTCTAGGTAAAACAGTTTCCATGGAAGTTTTATTTTAAAAGCCTCTTGTACCATTTTTTCCTTCAGTTTAAAATGAGTTTTCAACGTTTACATTTCAGCTAGAATTGGCTGCAAGATCTCTGAGTATCCTTGAATTATATAAACTTTGAGTTTTATCTCAACACCAGTAGCAAAAGTTATCATGTTCAGAGTAGACAGTGAAGAAAATAGAGACAGAGAACTTAGGAGACTCGACATTTTAACTCCACAGGGGCAGGCTGGCATTTGAGCTCTGAATTTTCCTTGATGCAATTTGCCCTTCAGTAAAAGCTTGGGCACAAGAATTGGCCATAACCAGGGGGAACCCTGGAAAGCCCTCGAATCTTCCCGTTTACACAAATACTTGCAAGTAGAGGCGCCACAAACCAACTGGGGCGCCCGAAGGGGGTTGTTCTCCTTGGTCTTTCTTCAATTTTAGAGGATTTGTTTCACATCGTTCTTTAAAAGAAGCAAGTGAACTGTAGTCCAGGGTTTGGCACGGTGGATCAGAGTGTGCTGCCTGTGGGTGGGGCTCCATCGTGTCTCACCGCTGAGTCGGTCCCACCCTCTTACGTGTCTCAGTTTCTCTCTTCAAAGGGTCTACGACCTCCGAGAGGGCTCAAAACACTGAGTGATCAGCTCTTACATGCACTTCCTGGCCGAGCCTTCTTTTAATTAATTTTGCTGGTTGGTTCCCTGTAAGGCCACTTCGTGTCATGGGGAGTCACCCCAGACACTCCCACTTGGACCCCCGTCATCCAGCAGCACCTTTCAGCTGGGAGGAACAAAATGCCCTTTCTCTTTGGAGGTGAGGAGCTCCATCTCTCATTTATCTATGAAAAGGACAGTTTGGTTTCTTTTTTCACAAATGCACAGAAAAGCCAATTGAGGTTAATTTTAGGAGGAAGAGGCCATGGAGAAGACCCTTTAGAACGCACTTCTGACTCGAGGGAGGAGGGGGGAGGGGCAATGTATGTAACCTTTACATTTGTACCCCTATAATATGCTGAAATAATAACAAAAAGAATACACCTCCAAATCAAATTAGAATCCCAAACAACAAGTTTCTAGGAAAATTGCCAATACCTCAGACTAAACCACGGCCATCAACCAAGCTTGTGAGGTCTGGGGCTTGGGAGGATTTGCCAGTTCTGCCCAAGGAGCAGCTTGGAGTTGGGGGCCCAGGGAGGGCCCAGACCAGTACCTAGCACTGAGTTCAGGTAACTCC
The DNA here is from genome assembly GCA_963574885.1 of Lepilemur ruficaudatus. Classification (NCBI taxonomy): domain Eukaryota; kingdom Metazoa; phylum Chordata; class Mammalia; order Primates; family Lepilemuridae; genus Lepilemur; species Lepilemur ruficaudatus. Next base: position 4,562 of record CAUYRT010055910.1, read on the forward strand.
TAGGGGAGGTTCGGAGTCTTCTCTGAGCCCACATTGGGCACCATCTTGTTAATGAAAGAAGACCCAAACTCTGTAGAATAATTTAAAGAGGTTTGTTTGGAACTGACTATATATGATTGGCCCAGAGCATATGGCCTCAAGAAGTCCTGAGAAAATGTGTCTGCCATAGCTGGGTGACAGTTTGGTTTTATCCATTCACGGAGACAGGAATTACATGTAAGACCCTAAGTCAATACGGGGAGAGGGTACCTTGGTTTGGTCCAAAAAGGTGGGACATCTCAAAGCAGGGGACTTACTGATTATAAGTGGGTTTAAAGATTCTTTGATCTGTCATTGGTTAAAGAAATGAAGCTTTGTGTAAAGGTTTGGAATGTTTTAACTTAAGATAAAGATGTTTGTTAATCAGAGACAAGCCATTAGTCACTTATCAACACTCAGGTGACCTGTTGAGGAAACTGATGGCCTGCAGGTGTGGTTTAAGCTTTGTCTTATGTGGCCTTAGGCCTGTTGATGAGTCACAAAAGACATGTCCAAGAAGCAGGCACGATGAGGCAGGTCTGACCTCCCTTCTCATAGCCAGCAACTCAGTGTTGGGGGTTTCTGGGGTCCCCGTGGCCAAGAGGGGGTCCATTAGTCATTAGGGGCTTAAGATTTTCTTTTAGCTCACAAAGAGATAGAAAATGAAGCAGAAAAATATTTGAAGAAATTAACCAAGAATTTTTCAAAAATAATGAAAGGCATCAAACCACATATCTGAGAAGCAAAGAAAACCTTAAACATGACAAATATTTAAGTAATATACTGGGCGCATTATAAACTTCTGGAACCAAAAGATAAGAAGAGAAACTTGATGACAACCAGAGGAAAAAAGACCTTTTAAGTATAGGGGAACAAAGATAAGAACTAGAGCATCCTGCTCATCAAGAAACATGCAAACCAGAAGACAACAGAGCAACACCTGTACATTTTAAAAAAACACAAGCAACCCCAAATCCAATACCCATCCCTGGTTAAAACTCTCAGCAAAATAGAAACAGAAAGAAACTCCTAAACCTGTGTTTTAAAATGTAGGTTTTATTATTGTTCAGGTGTGGCAAGGCCACTAGACCAGGAGAGGATTGTCGTTGAAAAGATAGTTTGTTAGTCACAGTTTCTAAAGGACGGAGGCACTCACCCCACGCAGGACCATAGGGGGATGCACAGGGGCTTCAGGAGGCTGAAGTCAGCAGGCTGAGTTGGGGAGGGAAAGGTGTGGGCAGGAGCCTTTCTTGTGGTTTATGTGGGAAGGAGTAGGCAAGGCACGGCAAGCATGTTCAGGATTGGCTGGTTTAAACCATTCCAGTGGGCTTTGGGGTATAGGGACTGTCCTTAGTTGCCTGGTACCTGATGCCCAGGAGATGAGGGCAGAGGACAGAGTACGAGAGCTCCATGCAGGAGGCTGTTGGGGTGTGGGCTCTGGGTGGGTTTGCTTGACTGTGAAAGGCACACTCCCAGGTGAGCTGTTTACCATCTCCAGGAAGTGGCTGGCCTGGGAGGGGCCTCCTGCCAAGGTCAGCCAGACCCCAAGATGCCAAAGGATCAGAAATACAGAAAATATCAAGGCACGGTTAAGACACTCTGATAAAGGGCATCTTTGAAAAACTCATGGCTGGCATCATACTTAATGGACACACACTGGATGCTTTCCCCTCTATGTCAGCAGTGAGACCACGATGTCCCTTCTTGCCACTTACATTTGACATATTCCTGCCATTGCAATAAGGTAAGAAAAGAAATAATGGACGTAGAGATTATAAAGGAAGAAGCAAATCTGTCTTTGCTCACAGACAGTATGCAAAAAAATGCGTCACTGGCCAGCAACAAGGAGCCGGCTCCCGAGAGAAACACGTTGGAGGCTCATGAGGAGGGTTCAATGACAGCAAAGAGCTTTGGATATCCACAGCCTTTGGAAGGTTCTGGGGGCTAGAAGCGGGAAGACCAAGTTATGACTCATCTCTATGTGACCTGGAGCCCAACATGGACCCTCTCTGGGCTCAGGTTTGGCCTTCTGAGGATGGGGGGTGGGGCTGGGCATGCAGAGGCTGACAGCTTACTGCTGACCCTCGAGGACTCGTGTGCTGGTCTCCTCGGGGGTTTCCACTTGCTCCTTTTCTGGAATAAAAAAAAAAAGTATAAGCTGCCCATAAGCCACCAGCCAAACACTAATTTTTGTGGGAGGTGGGTCAGATTAGATTCATTGCCATCACCTGGACCCAGGGAGGACGTCTTGGGGGAGGAGAGAGCCTGGAAAGGCAGAAGGCGTCCACGTTCATGTCCCACGCCAGCGAGCTCCACTCTCTGGGCTTCTGGGTGCAGTTCTGACTTGACTCTGCGCCCTGCTGGGGGATAAGGCCTGCTGCAGACCTGGCGTCAGAGCAAGAGGGACGCAGGGACACAAGGAGGAGGAAGCTTCTGCAGACCCGGCAGCCCTCCCCTCTGAGCCCTGATGACACCTACGCGTCAAGATGCTCGGCACGTCCGCGGTTGGCGAACACCAGGCAGGGAGCACAGATGTTGGCAGAGTTTTCCTGCTTGCACAACCCTGTCCTCAGAGTCGGAGCTGGGATCACACTGTCTGAGCACCGTGGGAAGCTGGCTTTCGACGGGGACGAGCCAGCATCCCCGTCACCCGGGTGCCCCACCAAATGCTGTTCACTGGGGGGTGTGTGAATCCGACAGTCAGAAGGACTCCCGGAGGATGGCGTATTTATTCTGGAGAACAAGGTTTCTGGGAAGCGCTAACTTGTTCATAAGCCCCCAGTGAGACCAACGAGCCACAAGCATGCGTCTTCGCGGTAGGCAGCAGCTCCCACGCGCCAGTAACGGGTAGCTGTCGACGTGATCTGCTTCGCCGCCCGAGCAGGTCCACGGGGCCGTCCGAGCCATCCATTGGACCCCTCCCGCGGGGCCACGGGAAGCTTCTGAGCTGGCTGTTTGTGAAGACCGCCCCCTTTCTCCAGCCCCCACTCTTGTCTGCATTTTCTCTCAGGGCAAGACTCTTTCCAGCGCCTCCTGTGCAATTAAAGATCCTATTAAGGCTTTTGTCCCATTGGGTGATTTGCAACCCCGTAAAGCACTCCTGTACCCCAAATCCTTAGGCGATTCCTACTGAGTGTGCAGCAGGAGAAGAGAGGAGTCGTAGGCCAGTGGTTCGGGGGTCTTCTCAGCTGGACGCAGGGCACTCGGGGTCGTAGAGTCAAGGAGGCATGAGGCTAAGGTTGGCTGTTTGAGCTGCTTCACCCTGGGGTTGGGGTCGGCCCAGCCTGCTCTGGCCCAGGTTGGGGGCTCCAGGAGTGACCAGTTCAGCCCTCTGCTGGGCAGGAGAGAGGCAGCCAGCCCTGTCAACCCCTTCCCCACCTGAGCAGGCCTAGGACAGCCCAAGGCGCTGTCTTCACAGGAAATCAATGGGGGTGGGCATGGTAGAGCCCCTCCTGGGGTTCTGGAGTGAAAGAAGCGGTATGATTCCCCCCCAGGGCGTGGGACCGAGGGGCTGCCCAGCCCTCGCGAGCCAGGCTTCTGAGCAGGCCTGGGAGGGACCTTGCGGGGGAACCCTGGTGGCAAATGTTCTTGTCTGTTTAGGATTCTTCCCCTCCACCCCGCTCGAAATTTTGACAAGAGGTTAGGACATTGTCGGTTTAGTAATCAGCGAATCTTTAATTTGTTTTATTCCTTGCATTACAGAATGGTATTAAGAAATCACATTCTCGAAGAGAGCTCGCTGAAGCCGGCAGAACGGCCCTTTGGGAAAGTGGCTGCTGTCACAGACAGGAGGGCAGCTCTTGACACATCCCCTGCTTTTCTGCAGTACTGACCCTGGGCAGAGCTTTTTTATTAAATTAAATTACTCCTTAAGGGAAGTCTTTATCCAACACTCAGCTTTTGCAGTAAAATTACAATTATTATACAGACACGGAGATAAAAGCCCGGGGTAAACCGTGTAATCTGGAGCGATTCTGCTGCAAGACCATTATCAGCACTTTTCCTCCTCACAATCTATAACTGCACGAGGGCAATTTTTTTCCCCCTTTGGTTCTCTAGTTTGTGTATAACACCCAGAATACAATACAATAAAACTCCTGATCTGTGATATTAAATAGGTCATAAAAATGTCAGCAAGAATAACTTATTTTTTTTAGCTGTTATTAAAAATGATATACAATTAAGGTGAACCATAAAAGATGATTAAAAGTGCTGTCCTCTATAAATTCCAGAGGGCTTGTGTTTTTGCTATTGTGTGCAAAATGGTAATGCCAGACGTGCCTTTCAGGGGGAATTGTTTCAGAAGAGACGAGCCGAAATCGCACCACGGGATTTTGCACAAACCGTGCTTGTCTTTTACAAGGTAATAAAGAGCGTCTAGAACTTTTGGGAGGATGCACACCTGAAAACGAAACCTCACCATCTGGCTGTAGGTGCTCTTAAAGGTTAGAGACCACAGCCCACACATTTGGGGGTCTCTCCCCCAATGCATTCCAGGACTTGTGTGTTATAAACGTTTGATTCTTTGGAGGACTTGCTTTAAATACAAGAAGAGATGGTAAATGCACGCTCTGGGCATGAGAAAATCTAGAACCTTGTTCAGGCCCTGCCCCTCACCAGCTAATGGCTGTTAGCAAGTTGCTGCCTCCCTTGGATGAGTTTTCTGTCTGTTACCTAAGGATTTGGAATACAGCGACAGTTTTCACTTTTTTGAATGACTTTGTTGAATGACTGAGTGATGGTACCAAAACCTTTCACTTTGATGATGTTTTACCTGGAAGCATGGGGTGTCCTGGCCTGTTTCCCCGTGGACTGACTGTGCAGGCTGCGTTACCCACACTGGTATCCAGCTGGGTGTGGCCAGTGAAGGCACCGCAGGAGACCCGACTGCAGATGGGGACAAGAGAATCTCTCTCTGCCTCATGCGGCATCTTAGGCAGCGGCTGTGTCACCTCTGTGTCCAGCTCCTGCAGGACAGGCCTGATGTAGTTCCAGCTTCCTCCAGACTCCCGTGCTCTGGGACACAGCCTTGTCTGAGCCTCCAGTGCGAGAGGGGCTTTGTGGTCTCCTTCTGGGCTTTCCATTGCCTATATAACCAATTCCCTGCATTAAATCCCTTCCGTTTGGATACTTGTGCGCTTTCTGTTTCCCGATAAGGCCCTGACTGTCACAAACCCAGTGCAAGGAGCACGTGAGAACAGAGTGACTCTAGTTGGAGCAGGGGTGGGACCTGGATCCCCTCACCTTGACTGTCACTCAGTCCCTCCTCATCCTCCACAGGGAGCACAAACAGCCCTGATGCCCCCAAGTCTGAGGACGGTGATTTGAAAACCTCCAGAGTCTCCCAGTCCACAGTGCCCACGTGGGTGCACCTGGATGTCACAGTGCTCTCTGCGGAGTGTGATGAGCACGGCAACATTTAATTCCACCCCAGAAAGTGGCAGGAGTTGTGCCAGCAAAAACACAGAAGCTCACACAACGAGCCTCTGTCCCTGGAACACGCCAGCTGCTGCCACGTGTAACAGGCCATATCTAGGCATCCCCTTGGCGTTCATTTCCATTCTTTTGTTGTTAGGACTATTCACGCCCACCTGGGTACAATTGGTAGCTGACACCCAAAGGTTTGAAAAGTATTTCTGGGATAAAAGGCTAAACTTGGGAAAATTCTATCATTAATGTGGTTTTCCCTTTTCAAATTGGGAAGAAGCTGCTGCTACTTTATCAGAGCAATATTTTGGCCTAGCCTAGAGTCACCAGCATCCTACAAAAGCACAGCGTCAGGTGTTCTGCCTCTCCCCACCTGCCCCCAAGTCTGAGCCCCGTGCTATCCAAGTGCAGAAGGCAGGAACCATGGCAAATGCCCTTCCCATCCCTCAATCCTGGGGCCTGATGTGTAGAAGTGGACACTCTGTGATTTGGGGGGTCTGTACAGGAAGGGACAGGGTTAGGGGGATGACACATCACTAGAGGGTGGCTGTAGGTGATGCTTAGTGTTCAGTAATGAAGCCAGTCTGCACAGCTGTCACTGTCACCCAACTGCATGCTGTCCTACTGTGTGTAGGCACACGCTGGCTCCATGGTGTCAGTGGGCACCTCAGTGAACAGTGCACCTGCCACCCAGGATGGGCAGACAAGTAGACAGGCAATGACAGCATAGGGTGGAGGGTGAGCAATGGGGACACGCACGGTTGAGGCACACAGCAGGGGCAGCTGACCCAGGCCAGGTGTCAGGAGACGCTCCCGAGGTACGAGACCTGGAGCTCAGTGTGAGTCAGCCAGGAAGGTCATTCAAGAAATGGGACAACTGACAAAGTTAAAATATCCTTGGACAAATTATAAAGGAAGGAACAACCTAATGACATGATCCTATATCTAGAAAATCCCCCCAAATCCACAAAACACACACATACACAAACCCTACTAGAATTAATAAACAAAATCGGCAAAGTTGCAGGGTACAAACAATAAGTGTTTCTATACAGCACCAATGAACAACATGAAAAGGAAATTGAGAAAACAATTGCGTTTACGATGGCTTCCAAAAGAATAAAACACATAGGGATAGATTTAGCCAAAGACTTGGACACTTAAAAATACAGAACATTGGAGAAAGAAGTAAAGACCTAATTTAGTGGAAAGATACTCCATGTTCTTGGAGTGGAAGACTTGATATTGTTAAGACGACCCAGAGCAATCTACAGGTTCAATACAATCCCTACCAGAATTCCACCAACCTTTTGTTGAGCAAAAGGAAAAGCTGATCCTTAAACTCATATGGAATTGCAAGAGCCCAGGCAGCCAAAACCATATTGAAAAGAGAAGAACAAAGTGCGAGGGCTCACACTTTCTAATTGCAAAGCTGACTACGAACCTACAGTAATCAAAACAGTGTAGTCCTGGCATCAGGGTAAACTGATAGACCAACAGAGCAGAACTGAGAGTCCAGAAACAAAGCTGACATCTATGACCAGCTGATTTTTGATAAGGGGGCCAAGAGAATTCAATGGGGAAAACAATACAATTGACCCTTGAACAATGTGGGGGTTAGGGATACTGACCTCCCTTACAGTAAAAAAATCCGTGTAAACTTTTGACTCCCCCCACAAAATTAAATAATAGACTACTGTTCATTGGAAGCCTTACTGATAACATAAACAGTCCATTGACATGTATTTTGTGTGCTAAATGTGCTATATACTATAGTCTTATGACGCTGTAAGCTAGAGAAAAGAAAATGTGATTAAAAAATCATAAGGAAGAGAAAATGTGTTTACTATTCATTAAATGGAAGGGGATCGTCATGCAGGTCTTCATTTTCATCATCTTCACGCTGAGTAGGCTGAGGAAGAGGAGGAAGAGGAGGATGGGTTGGTCTTGCTGTCTCAAGGGTGGCAGCGGTGGGAGAGGTGGAGAAGGTGGAGGGGGAGGCAGGGGAGACAGACACACTCAGTGTAACTTTTATCGGAAATACCTGTGTACAAGTGGACCCACTCAGTTCAAACCCATGTTGTTCAAGGGTCAACTACGGTTTCTTCAACATACGGGGCTGGGATAATGGTGTCCACACGCGGAAGGGTGAAGCTGGACCCGTACCTCACGGCAACAAAGGAAATGACCCGAGAAAGCATCAATGAAAGTAGAGCCCAAACCGCTGGACACTTGGAGGAGAACAGGTGAACAAATCTTCATGATCGTGGATTTGACAACGAATCCTTAAATATAACACCAAAAGAATGAGCAACAACAAAAACAGATAAATTGGACTTTACAAAATGAAAAACTTTTGTTCATTAAAGGATATCATGGAGAAAGTGAAAAGACAAAATCGGAAGAAGGGGAAAAATATTTACACATCATAAATCTGATAAAGGTCTAGTACTCAGAATATATTTTAAAAACTCTTTCAACTCAACAACAAAATGACAAACGACCCAATTAAAAAGTAGGCAAATGACTTGAGTAGACCTTGCTGCAAAGAAGATGCACAAATGACCCATAAGCTCATGAGAAGATGCTCGGCATCGCTGGTCGTTAGGGAAATGCAAATCAGAAACACAGTCAGATACCACTTCACCTCCATTAGGATGGCTATAATTTTTTTTTTTTTAAAGAAAATAACGAGTAGGGGGTGAGTGTGTGCAGGATTTGCCACCCTTGTACACTCTTAGTGGAAACATACGATGGTTCAGCAGCTGAGCAAAGTAGCAGCTCGGCAGCTCCTCAGAAAGTTAAACAGAGCTGCCCCGTGACCCCGCAAGTCCACTCCCAGGCGCACACTCAAGGGCCTGAAAACAGGCACCCACACAGGCCTCGTCCGCAAGTGTTGGCGACAGCACTATTCACGATGCCCAAAACGCGAAAAGAACCCAAACGCCCATAAATGGTTGAGCGGAGACACAAAATGTTTTATAACCACACGACGGAAAATTATTCAGCAAAGGAAAGCAATGAACACGGACGCGTGCTGCATTGCACACGCACCGCAAACACGCGGCGTGGCGCAGGGAGCCAGACACCCCATTTATGTGAAATATCCGGAATACAGGAACCCACAGAGACGGAGGTGGATGGGTGATCGCCTTTGGCCAGGGAGGAGGGAGTGGAGAGAGAATGGTCCCTGGGAATGGGTTTTTATTTGGCGTCGCTGGAAGTGTTCTGGCGTTAGGTAGAGGTGGTGTTTGCACAGCCTTGTGAATGTACGGATGGGGTGGAATTGTCCCCTTTAAAATGGTTAATTTTATGGTATGTGAATTCCAGCCTAATCAATAACAAAAAATATTCTAAGCACCAAAGGAAGGAAGGAAAGAGGAGAGGAAGGGGGGGAGGGAGAGAGCATGTGCAGGTGTGGGCTGGGGTGGGCAGGGGTGGGCAGGGGTGGCCGGATCACATTCTGCGGGGACAGAGTGCTCAGCACTTCCTCGGAGAGCCAGGCAGACCCAGGGCCAGGCTCAAGCAGGTCTGAACCTTCTGGAGGAGGCAAGGACCAAATTTTGCAAACAAATTAGTTGTAAGGCTTCCTCTTTCTTGCTCCCCCCGTGTGGCGTGCACCTCCCTCTCCTGCATCTGTGGCACCTGCCCACTCCCGGTTTTGTTCTGCCTCAGTTGACTAGGATGTTTGTCTCTTAGGCAACCATCAGCTACGTACCTTGCAATGTGACGTAACGTCACTGGTTTCCTCTCCAGCACGCAGTGTGCTCCGAACCCAGTGCCAGGTCCACCCACCTTAGAAGGCCAAGCGTGCCTGTGTCTCCCACCCAGGCCTCTGCGCTCCCGGTGTGGGGCTGGGGGCTCCCGGCTGCAGGGTGGGCCTGTGTCTGCTCCCTCTTCAGTCACCGAGCACCGCACCCGTCTCGTCTTGTGGGTGTTTCTCAGACCAGAGCCGGCGGCCTTGGCCCACCTGCTCTCAACCTTCCCGAGATCCCCGTCTTTCTTGTTCTTGGGAATCTGCTGACTTCTCGGCTTCTTTTAACCAGTTGGTTTTACGCATCTACAAGGAAATGACCATTGGCTCAGAAGTTCAGGGCATCAAAAGGAGAAAGCTGACTTCAAATGCCTGCGCCCTCCCTTGCCAGAGAGGCCACAGTAGCCAGCGTCTGCCCCGAGTGGCCCTGACCCCAGCGAGGGAGCATCGCAGGCAGCCTCCCAGGGGACAGCTGCCCAGGACGACCGGCAGGTGCCAATTCTGTGTCCTGCTTCCCAGAGACCAGCACCCAAGGTGCCCTTGGCTACCTTCCCACCTGGGGAACCCGCCTCCCCACCCACTTGTCTCTAGGCCCATTCAGCTCTGGGCCTTCAGAACTTTCTAGAAGAAAGGACTCTCCTGGTGGGTGGGGTAGGCTTTACCTTGGGGTGATCCTGGGCCAGGCTGTCCTCTAGAAGGGAAATAGCTCTCCTTTTGTGATAAGCTTGTAGTCAGCTAATCTTGAAACGTGGCGATCTTCCTCACCCAGCATTCACTCTGCTCGTCCTCCCAAGCTGCAGAAAGGTTTGTGAGGAAGGAGCGTACCCTGAGGCATTCCTGGAGGTGGTGCCCTTCGAGGGGATCTGAAGGGCAACTGAGAAGTGCAGTTGGCGGGGAGGCAGAGGGGAAGGACTCCGGGACTCAGGACCAGAACAACTTGTCGTGGCCAGAGAGCAAAGTCAGGGCAGGGCCTGGGAGCGTGTGCATGACAGGGCAGGGGAACTTTGGGGCTGGTGACCACGCCAGGGGCATGTCAGAGAAGCCTGGGGAAGGTCCAGCAGCTGTGGGAGGACTCAGTGCAGCTCTCAGAGGGGTCCTGTGAACATCGTGTCTCCTGGAGCCCAGAAGAAACAAGGATGGTGTCCGCGTCGTGGCCAGCCCCCGGGCTCCGTGTACAGTACGCCAGGGGAGCAGGTTCCGGGGGCTCACGTGGACTCCAGGGTGCTGGGGAGGTGGCCGGTCTTTCTCCATTCAGGAAGAGCCATGCTGGTTTCCCGGGAAGGGCAGAGCCCCGTGGATTCCAGAGCCTACTTTGGGGGGGTTACTCGGAGGCCCCCAGAAAGGTGCCTGGCCCTGAACACCAGCGGCTCAGCGTCGCTGCCCTTCAGAAAGCTGCCTCTCACCGTGTGCTGAAAGCTGGGAACTGGCAAAAAGAGGGGGGTTCCTGGGGTTTGCAAGCCTTGGTTGGGGGTTCGGCATGAGGTGACAGGCAGCCCAGAGCCACTCTCGGTTCAGGTGTCCCTCTTGAGCCAGTGGAAACAGCAGCAGCCACGAAGCTGCTTTGAGAGGCGCCTGTGTGGCAGCTCTTGACACCCGGGCAATAACTTCAGACCGCAAAGCAAAACAGGCAACAGGCGCGTGAGTGACAGAAGCAATCTCTGAACAAACAGACCCTAAGCCCGGAATGATGAATTGCCATTTGGAAGCATACTCCCGGACACCACATCTCAAGCAGAGACAGAAACGCCCTCGCTGAGGCGGGCGGGGACCGAGGCTGCAGGGGGGGCCCGGGAGCCTCAGGCAAGGGCAAACCCTGGGCTGGGGCAGTGGCCCTGGGGCCCTGTGTGGGCCACAGTGGCTGGAGGGGAGGGCGGGCGGAAGAGAGGAAGCAAAGCTGGGACTGCAGCCTTGGGGCAGGAGCTGCGCATCAGAAGGGCAGCCCCGGGGGACCGCGGAGGGCTGAATCTGTGTCGGTGACAAAGCACCGCGGCCTGAGGGGCCGCTGTCCCCCTCCATGGGACCTATTCCTTCCAGAGCCCTCAAGGTACACGAACTCCTCTGGGCTGCCCAGCTCTGACCCACAGGACGCAACACACACTGACCAAGGTCCACGGCTCAGGGCAATGGCCCAGGGGCTGTTTCTGTGGCCGCAGCCGATTCCCAGGCGGCGCTGGCCCTGCGCAGGGCTCAGTCCTAAGCGCTCTGCTTGTGTTAGCTAGTGTGGTCCTCGCAGTAACGCCACCCGGCAGACGCTGCAGCCCTTCGCGCTGAGCAGGAGAGCAGGAGAGAAGGCGGCGGTCACTGCTGGGTTTTACGACGCCTCGTAACGTGTTTTACGACGCTGTGGTTTACGCTGCCTCCCCGGGTGGTGGGGGGCGGTTTTGCTTCCCAGTCCCCTCCCCGCCCGTGGCATGTCTGCACGCTCCTGCCGCCCGTCCTCCAACCGCACGCACCCTGCACCCTCTGCCTTGCCCACACTTGGTCCCGTGGCCTCCGTCCTCCACCCACCTGGGTGTTGTTTTTGGGGAGTAGCCACTGCCGGAAATCAGTCACTTTGACTACTACTCCGTGTGGCGACCCGGATGCCCGAGTTCCTGGCAGTGCCTTGGGAGGGCGCCGGCTCGGCTCCCGCCAGTGCACCTGGGACTCTCTCCCCTGCGCTCCGTGGGCAGAGGGATGTGGCGGATTTGGGGATAAAGCCCCGGCCGGGAACCAGGCCGTGAGCATGACGTGCACAGGAGGAGGTCGGAGGGCGAGGCAGTGCCGCGCGGGCTGACACGTAAGGTGCAGAGATGGGAAGGGCAGTGGCAGGGCAAGCGGCAGAGGGGGAGCCCCGCAGAGCCGATGGGGTGGGGAGGATGCTGCGTTCCCTGCCGTGGGGCCGGCCCCGAACTCCACCGTCTTTCCCAACAGGCCCCCCTCCCACTGCACGCGGGCTCTGACTTTGCTCCGCAGGGGTTTGCAGGGGGAGGCTGATGGCGGAACGTGGTGGTCGACAGGACCCCCCATGAGCTCCAGCCGCTGCTCCTGCTGAGGACGGGATCTGTCTCCCTCCCCTCAGACCTGCTTGGAGCAGTGGAATGTGCTGGAAGGGGCTCAGCTGACTTTCAGGTGTGAGCATTTGGAGGACTTTCAGCTTCCGGTTTAGCCCCTCGGAAGCCAGCCAGCACAGAAAGAGTCATCGCTGTCCTGCCGGGGTGGCCACGTGGGGTGCCCCAGCCCTGACCCTGTTCCTGATGGGAGGCAGAGACTCTAGTCACCCTGGTGACTGATCACTGTCACCACTGCAGACAGAGGGGCACGCAGCTGAGCCGAATCAACCCCCCAGGACCATGGAGAACAGTTAAGGGGTGCTTTAACTGTCCGCGTTTGGGGCTGGTTTGTCACACAGCGGTGCAAGCGTGGAGCACCTGGCTGGGGAGGACGCTGGCCAGAAAACGGGGGGAGGATGCTGAGGACGGGGGGCGGGATTTGAGATGAAAATTCCTCTGAGCCGCATCCAGATAACAGAGAGCCGCCTATATATAGGGACTTCTCTCCGAGAGACAAGTATTGAGTTCCCCTCTTCCCTCCACCGCGAACAACTTCAGCGTCAAGTTGTATGAGCGTTACATAAGCCCTTTTGTATAGAACAGAAATAACCCTCGTGCGAAGTGGCCAATTGAGTTATTTATGGCATTTTAACAGCTAGTTTGCATAGCTCTGCAGTTGATCCAGATGATTATTCCTCAATCAGCTGCTAACACAGGCATGGAAAAAATAAAATAAAATCAGCGGCTGTGCAGCCTATCGGTGACCGCAAATAGACGCAGCCGGGCTGAACCCAAAGTGGGTCCCCACGTGACTGCCCGGCCTGGGCCGGGCCAGAGTGGGCCTCGAGTGGCCGAGCCTGGCCCTGTCTCCTGAGTCACCCAGGCCGGTGTCCCGGCTGTTCCTGCTCACATTTCTATGAGCAAAGAAAGGTTGGCGAATAAAAATAGTCAGGGCTTCGTCTTTTCCAAGTGATTCAAAAGACAAATGAATGGGTGCTATTTTTTCTCCCTTTTCCTGATTTTGGACCTCAGGTGCTCACAGCTGGGCAATTATATGCTCCGGCTCACAGCACACTGCCACTGCCGTCGGGGACCTCTCTCGCAGGGGACCTCTCTCGCTTTGTTTTAGCTCAGTTCAGCATTTCCCTCTTATCACTCACCCTCGGTGCCACATCCAGCCCTGCAGGCTCCGACGCTAATGGATTTTATGTCTGTCCTCAGATACATGCGTGTCTGGAAACACCCAGTGTTCCTTTGTGCGCTCGCCTCGCGGGGTCCGCGTCTGGCTAATCCCTGCTTCCCAGCTGTGCCACATCTGGTGCCCGGAAACCGAGCACGGTGGGAGACTAACACAGAACCGCGTGGCCTGTCCTGCTGCACGTGGGCAGCCGAGGTAAGGAAGGGTCTTTCGTGGGGCCAGGACATCCCACTGTAAATCCCCGGTCCTTCCGCTCCCCACCTTACCCAGGACGGTTTCACACCCTCTCCTCGCTCCTCGAACTGCTAAGCCGTCCCCTGACATCTCGCTCAGTGCTCAGTGCTCAAACCTCCTTCCCATCTCATGGAGAGGCCAGAAGCGTCGGAAGTGAATCCGACCTGCGCCCACCCCATGCTTACCAGCCTGCCTGCATCCGTACCCGGAGGAGACTCCGCCTTCCCTCCTGTTGGGCTGAGTCGGTTCTGGCCTCACCTGAGGCTAATCGCTCCACCTGTGCCGGCTCTAATCCCCTCTCGCCTGCTGAAGGACATGATGCAATGTTCGCCACATGTCCCCTCTCTGCTAGGTCACTTCCACGAGCACAAGAACATGCGGTAACGGCTCCCATTGCTTGTCAGAAAATGTCTCTACGTCACACACACACGCACGCACACGCACACACACACACACACATACACACACACATGCATGCACACACACGCGCACACACATATACACACACGCACGCACACGCACACACACACATACACACGCATGCACACACACATGCACACACACGCACACACACACACATACACACACATACACACATACACACACATACACACGCACGCACGCACATGCACACACACACATACACACGCATGCACACACACACGCACACACACACACACACACATGCACACACACAAGCACCCTCCGCTGTGAGCGGCCGTATCAGGGCGGGAGCAGTCTAAAGGTACTAGCGCGTGGGTATCTGGCTTCCCTTGTTTTCTGTTGTAAAACCTACAATTGACGTGATCGCTTTGGGCTTTTGATTCCATTCTGTGTTTTTGATAACCTGTTTCCTCTCACTAATCGATGTCAAGGTGTTCACGTTCTTTGGTCTGCAGGTGTGGATTTCATTCTGTCTCCTACTGCTCCAGACTCATTGCACTTTCTAAGTCTGGGGCTTGTATTTTTTAAAATCTATTCTGTAAAATTGTCAGCCATCATCTCTTTGAATGTTTTTTCCTCCTCATTTTCTTTATTTCCCCCTTTGGAGCTCCTGTTAAACATTTGTTGGTCCTTCTCACTCTGTCCCCCGTGTCTCTGACTCTCTTGTTCGTGTTTCCGTCTCTGTCACCTGCACTGCATTTTACTCAGTTGCTTCAGACCTGTTTCCCAGTTTACTAACTCACTTTATTTATGACTTTTTTTTTTAAACCAGTCCATTGCGTTTTTTAATTTGAGGCATTTTAATTTCCATCTATTGGATCCTTTTCCAAATTTGTCTAAGCACTTTGATAATCTCATTTGTCCACATCTGCAAATTATTTATATCATTTTCAACGCATATGTTTTATATTCTATATATGATAATTCAAATAAATAAAGTCTTTGTGGGTCTAATTATGCTGAATGCCGTTTCCGCTAACTCTAATGCAAGGGAGCTGGTTCCCTCACCTGTTTTGTAATTTTCAATTGTGAGCTCAGGTTTGACTGATCTTAATCTGTGGGAATTTTTATGAATCTGGGTCAAAATGCATCCCTCCAGAGAGGACCCATGGTTACTTCTGTCTTGCACTCGGAGGCACTAAAACCCGGGACCTTGTCCAGTGTTCCCTTCAGCAAAAAAAATGATATAGTGCTTTCTACGTCAGACACTGCGCTATTTACATTATCCTTTTAAAGATGGAGAACGGAGAAAAAACGAAGTTATTCCACTTAACCAAAGTCACTCCAATGGCTTACGGCAGAGCAGGGACTTTCTCTCAGCCACTCTGCTATGATTTACCTGGAGGTCTTGAAGTTGCCACACCTGCATTCTCCTTGCATTCAAATGGCCGCTTGTCTGAATGCTCAGTCCTAGGGTTGAAATTCTTTTCTCCCACTTTTCAACATCTTATTTCTCAATAGAACATTGAGGCACGCAAGTAATATTTTCAATGCTCCTCTTTTATCTTTGCAAGTCAGTCGTCTGCTTTTTCCCTTTGAAAGTTTTTAGAATCTCTCCTCCCTTTGATGATCTTAAATTTCATTCTAATGTGTGTAGGTAAAGTTTAGTTTTTTAAAAAAATTTTATTCTATATTTTTTAACCTATCCAGCTGGGCTCTCTGTGAACCCTGTCCAACTGAGAACCCCTTTTTTCCAAGTTTGTGAGATTCTTGGTCTTTTCTTGGTTTTCAAAAATTTTCCTTTCCACTTACCTTTCTCTCTCCCCGTGGGGCTCCTATTATGTGCATGTCCAGAGCTCGTTCTGCCACATCCGCTGTTTCCGGCTGCTTCTCCTCCTCTCTTCAACCTTCCTTGGGCCCCCTCACCCCACCTGCCACTTCTTTTTGTCTCCTGCATTCTGACATTCCAGCTGTCTCCAGGGCTCACTATTTAAAATATTATCATTTTAGACTCACTTCATCTCAGATTCCTTGTCCTGTATGCTTGCATTTGCTTCATGTTTTCAATATCTGCAGTTACCAATCTGAGGACGTTTTAAAGATGTTTATTTTAAATTCCTGTTCTAGCTGATGCATTATTCTGTTTTGTCTGGCAGGAGCTGTCTTCTGCAAAACAGCATGTGTACGTCTCAAACATCTCCCCACCTTTCCTCTAGAACGCTCAGCTGTCGTGGCTGGCTGGCTGGTGCATCTGCCAGACGGGGCAACGTCCTTGGCCCAGCTTAGGCTCTTCTGGGTGGGGAGGGCGTGGGTTTTTTTCCCCAGTGGTGGGAGAGGGTGGTTCAGGGTGGGGACCTTCTTGTGTCGGGCTCTGAGCTCATCTGTCCCCCTTCTTTCTCTCTGGCTGCACAAGGCTCGTCAGCCTATGCCTCGGTGCCTCTGCCAAGACACAGCTGTATCTTGGAAGTTGCCTCTGGATTTACAGTTGGTCAGCTAGGAGAGTGGACAGAGGGTGGGGAGGGAACAGGTTGTTCTGGGGAGCCCACCCACAGGACTGCCGCCTTGCTCCGGGGGCACCTGTTTTGCCTCTTTGGGAGTGATCCGGAGTGGAGACGGCCCTGCTGATCTCCCCAGGGGGATGGTGGGGGCAGGGTGCCAAGGGCTCCGGAAGGGATGCAAGCAGCGCAGAGTGTCAGATGTCTGGCAGTCTGATAAGGCGGTGCAGACGCTGGCAGCCCTCCTATCTTGCAGGCATTGTGGATATGCATCAGTGCTACACGGATGATGCGGGAATCAGGATATGGTTTCTGACAAGTGTGAAGAAATGGGATGGATGCCCCTTAAATCAGGAGAGAAGTGGCAGCGCTCACTTAGCTCAGGGATGCCAAGCAGGTTCGAGCCTTGTGGCTGCTGTGACAAACTGGCAGCTACTGCGTACACTGGTGCTTCTCAAACTTTACTTGCAAACAAATCAACAGGGACCCTGTCAAAATGCAGATTCTGACGCAGTAGGTCCAGGCAGAGGAGAGCTTCTGCACTTCCCACGAGCCCCTGTGTGATACCCAGGATGCTGGCCAGTGTCTGTGGACCACACTTGGAACAGCGAGCTTCTAGAACCCTGTGTTTAGATGGACGATGAGACCTGAATGGTCCAGCCGGGAGAACGTCAGGCTCACATGGTAAAACGTCTGCCACGATGGTGACGGGAGGAGGTGGTGGCACACAGCGAGTTTCATCTCTGACCTAGTCACTTAGTATTTTCTCACACTCAAATATTATTTCAAAATACTTTTCTGATTTATCAATTTTCATTGTGGTGTTAGACCATCTTCTACCCACGTTAGAATGCAATCTTTGTTCATCTATTGGTAATCCATTCATTGATAAATTATAATTGATTCATTAATGATCTATTAATGCAATCTATCTTTATTCATTTTTTTCTCTGGCAAACATTTACTGAGTGGCTACTCTAGTGAGGCGTTGCTCTAGCACAAGGAACACAGCAGGAAAGATGACAGTCTTGCCCCTGCTTCCGTAGGAGGAAAGAGACAAGCAGGGAGGGCACAGACGTATCTACACCCACGTGAGAAGTCCACAGGAAATACATCGGAAACACACAGGTTAATACGAGAGAAATAACTCCGAGGTCGAGGGAGGTAGGGCTGGGCTTATGGAGCAGAGGAGGTGGCAGTCAGGGAAGACCTGCCTTACTGAAGTCCATGTCAAAGCCGACACCAGAGACCAAGGCAGAGGAAGGAGGAGACACCAGGGACCTGTGCAGGGTTCTGGGTATGCGCTGGCCACAACAGGGGACCCATGTGTTTAGAGCTGAGTAAAAAAAGGCGAAAGTCGGCCGGGCGCGGTGGCTCACGCCTGTAATCCTAGCACTCTGGGAGGCCGAGGCGGGTGGATAGCTCAAGGTCAGGAGTTCAAGACCAGCCTGAGTAAGAGCGAGACCCCGTCTCTACTATAAACAGAGAGAAATTAATTGGCCAA